>JAQIVZ010001644.1:0-29459 GCA_034700945.1 Arrhopalites spinosus
TGTAGCAACATAGGTGAAGGGAAGGCCCAAAGGCTTATATTTTATATTTAAAATTGTGAAGGGATAGTAAAGTGTTTCTAGACGGAAGAACAAACGACACTGGGGAAAGGAAAGATACGAGCAACATTTCCACTATGTTCCCGTTCGGAAAGCTGCTGTCAAGTATTAAAATGACCACGGTGTACATATGATTTATGAATTACAGGTGCTGCAGCAAAAGGGCAGCCGCATGTAAAAAAAGCCGCATTTAAAAAAAACTAAAATCATAATATAATATTTTAAATGGCAACCATTTCACTCTTTTTTGTATGAATAACGTAAATTTTTAAATAAACACTTGCAAATACTGTTTCAAATAAATGTTTCCTCCCCATTCTTTATCATGGAAATGCATATTTGTACAAAGTATCAAAACAAAAAATATAGAAATCCTTTCTCAAGCCAAAATCATTTGAATTTGAGGCACAATGAGACGGGTCCTTTGTTCTTGCTAAGTAATACTAGTATACTTATAATAGTAGATATGGTTTTATCTTGCCAAAAAAAAGAAGTTACAATCTTTACTTTTGACTTTAACTCGTAGATTCGTAGATTACAGATTGGAAGTATTTTTTATAGACAACTTTTTGTATTAATAGACTTTTTCTATAAGGAAAAGTGGCTCCTTGAAAAGTGAAAATTTTCCATAAGGCTTCACAGTGTAGAGAAAGCTTTCTCTAACCACCTTTTGGTTAGCGTATTTTAATTTTATACCCTCTGACCCAAAATAAATGGCCATCTTTTACAAGAAGAAGAGTGAAAAAAAGCTAAAAAAAACAGTAAAATGTCATGTTATTTTTTAATGTAAAAGATGTGGTACACTTGTCAAGTTGGGACAGGCATGTGTTCTTGTTGACTTTGATGAATTATTTATATTTATCACATTAGCATGTACATGAGAAGATTGCCATTATTTTTACTTATGAATGACTCGCCAATTTATATTCCTTTTCACTTTTTGTTTTTTGGGTGTTCACATGAGTTTAACCTTGACACTTATAGTACAGTGTATGTACATCAACATGTAAATAAATGTGTGTGTACGTAACTCACCAAGCCTACGACAAGGTTCGCTGACATTGATTTAAAGCGTCTAAAATTTTAAAATTTTCATTGCTCTCTCTCTCTCTCTTTTGCATTGTGTTTTGTATGCTCAAAGTATAAAGACGAATTTTGACCTCTTAAAAGGGAAAAAGCATGGCATCAAAAATGGATGATTTTGTACGTTGAATAAATAAGGACTTTATTTCATGACAGAAATGATTTTTGTGCAGTCACAAATTAAATGAATCACAGTTTGTGCCTTTTTTTGTCATTGTGTGCATATTACAATGTTTTGTGCATTTAAGTAAATATGAGGACGGCTCATAGTTATTACAATAAAGTTAAAACTTACATTAATTGTTATGTACTAATTATTCAATATATAAGATATAATATTATTACATCATGTAGAAATCCACCATTGTCTCACTTGTTTTTTTTCCTGGCAACAAATTCAAGAAGAATTTATATTATATAACATCTTCTTAAAAAATCTAAGTTACAATTAATTATATAGATTGACTTGTGTATTATTTATAAACATTTAATTTTTTTTACACATTCTGGACGGATATGTGTTGGACGTTACTGTTTTCCCTTTGTAGACTTGCAAATGTGAGACATTGCAAATTGACAAAGTTTTTCAGTACATTTGACTAATTTATGACATAATTAATGAAGCTGTGTCACAACTTTGTAGTCTATATAATTAAGTAGCTATTTAGTAACATGATATTCACATTGGATGGCAAATGTATTTTTGTTAACACAAGTACTCTAGTATTTCTTTACATTGAGATCACTGTTAATCAGTATCCATGTATAAAACATTCAACATTAATTAATTATGACTTATGAATTATTTTTTAAATTTTTCTCTACCACTCCTGTCTATTATTCAATCCTAGTTAAATGAGGCAATTATTATTAAAGGCTTGGTTTGCATATAAAATTCTCTCTGACTTTCATTGACTTGTCGTCACACACAAAACCTCAGTTTTAAAAATAAGGAAAACCAACATGGACATGACAAAAATCAATTTCTTTGTAGAATGACCATGAGATTCAAAACTACTTGCACAACTTAAAATTTTACATTAAATTCCATGTGTATATGTATACTACATAAAGTCAGTCAAATTAAAATTAGGTAGTTAAAGTACTTAATAAAGCTTTCATTATTGCTCATTGTAAAGTATTACATTAAATAAGATTTCTTACAGGTCAATCTTTTGATCCAAACTGTTCATTTTTTAAAAGGTATATTTTCATTTTTAATGCACTAAATTGGCGTACCTTTTATTCATAAATGTAGTTAAAAATCTAAACGTATGTTTATATTATTAAACTAGAAAGACATGACCAAAGAAGGCGTCTAGTTTTAATAATTAAGATTCACTCATATAAATTATTACTCATTCTTTTGTGTGTGTGCACTTATTTTTGTTACTTTGAGAATTATTTGTGAAATGTTCATCGACATGTCACATTGTAAATATAATTTATTTGTAAGAAATATCAATTTTAATATCTAAATTATTCCTTTGTTCCACTCTCTTCCTCTTTATCTGTAAAGTTTCTTTGTTTTTTATTTTTTCTGTTGGACGGACATTTGAATTTAATTTATTTTGTAGCATTTGTCCAAAAGAATTAAAAATATCGTAAATAATTTGTTGACCAAAGTTCATTGTTGACAACAAGAAAAATTGACGAGGAGCAAGACTAGAAATATTCATTATGTTCTGGACATCATCAAAATAAAATTTGGACAAGGAAAAAAAATCTGAAGAAGATTTACAACTCGCCAATGGAGATCAAATGATCGAGATCAAGGACGGACTCCCAGTAAACATTCTCGAGAATGAGTTCACTCTCAATAATTTCACTCTGAACAATTTCTTCATGACCATCATCATGATGAAAAGTATCTTGGCAATTATCCACACTGGTCTCACAACCTAACTCCAAATCCTCTCCATCAATGGCTTTACTTGTCACATTTAAGATGCTGATGGTGGTGGTAGTAGTATTATTATTGAGATGATTATGATTATTATTATTGTTGGTCATCAAATTGACTTTACTCTTCTTTTTCTTTTTCCTTTTATTCCCAGAACGACCCACGAGGGACTCGTCCAAACTCCAAAATCCACCTTTCCCTGGCTCATCTCTTCCCCTTGGAATTTTGACGAAACATTTGTTAAGGGACAAATTATGTCGAATTGAATTCTGCCATGATGGTTCAGCACTTGCATAGTAAATGTAATTTTCTTTTATCCACGAATAAATCTGACTCAATGTCAACTTATTATTCACATTCGACTTGATTGCCTTCATAATTAATGATGAGTAACTCAGAGGGGGCTTCTTATTCGTTGTCCTGTCATTTCAAAATCATGGACCAAAAACATTTTTTTAAAAATTAAATTATACTTTCTCTACAACAATCTACAATAATACAATTCAAAACCCAATACAATTTTCAAAAAAAAGAAATCTGTACCTATAATCAGTCTGGTCCACAATGACATTGGTCTTGCCCAAATTCTCGTCAATCCCACACTGACTCATAATGTCAATATTATGGAGCCAGTGTAGGGGTGTCAAGTCACTGTCCATCATGGTTGAAGGATGATGAACAGAGAGACGGAATGACCCAACAAATAAATAATTTCTTGTGTAGTTAAAAATTCACTCAAATGGACTCATAAAACGGGCCCCCCTCCCCTCCTCCTTGTTGAAAATAAATGATCAATTACAGCACAGTAGGAGACAAAGAGAGAATGGACTTGTTCAACATTTGAAAACTTGAAAAGTAAATTAGAAAGTGGAATTGCATAAGAGAGGAGAAAAGTGAAGAGGAGACGGAAGAAGGAAGAAGATAAACAAGATTACACTAAAGGGGTTGCAACTAGAGAAAATCAACTGGACAAGTTTTTTGGGGCTTTCAAGTGTACGGGGCAGACAGAGAGGACAGGACAGGTAAAAAGAGAAGAAAAAAAGTGATTAGGTTAGATGTTGGCAGGTGTTTTCGTATGTGCGCTCGACTATAACCACACAATTTTTCTCATATATAATAGTCCATATTTTACATAGTAGAGGCCCAATGAACAGGAAAAAGAAAGAGGGGGAGAAATTGTATATCAAAAACTCTCCTTTACACTTTTCCCTTTACCAAAATCGATACAATGAAAGAACGCAAGTGTACCTACAACTCAACTTTTTACCTGTAAAACTTACCTTATAGCCTATATCCCCCCTTTTTAGTCTTAGTCATATTATTATACCCGAGAGAGTTTCGAGGTACCTTTTCTACTTGAGAACCCCCTCCCCCCTCCTCTTCTCCTTCTCGAAGCTTACAGTTTAATCGAATGGAGGAAATAGTAAAGGGGAGGGGGAGCATTAATTCAAAACATCTTATTACTCAACTCTCAATCTCCATCTTCTTCCTCTCTCTCTCTCTCTTTCATGTAATTGAATGCATTAGAGTTTGGATTTTGGTGACCATTATATAGAGTTGATTGGCAATTACTTGAGAGAGACGGAGAGTGGAGATTCCCAATTTTTGTCCATCTGTCTAATAAAATGTATGGAGTTTCTCCAGTTCCTTTTCCCTGGAAATATTAGATCCCCGCGTCTCTCTCTCTCTCTCTCTCTCTCTCTAGTCTCCCCAATTTGATTCTTTCAAAATTCTAATTGCTTCCCTTCCTTCTTTTGTTTTTTTACTGATTGCTCTTATTTTCTTGTAACGTTGGCCGTGTACTCCACTAAAAAGATTATTTCATCTCCCCCGTCTCTCATCTCAAATTTCCCATTGAATTTCCTTCTAATCTACCAGGAATAGTCTCTACAAATACAAGGCTTCTTGTAAATAAAACTTTTTGTGACAAATTCAGTCTGTGAGGAAAGAGAGAAATAATGGGAAATGATGTTGTGAAATAAAGTTTTTTTTTTACATTTCATGTTCTTTGATAAATGTTGAAGGTATTTAAATTTAGTGAAAAAAATTATGATAATAATTTTATATTTATTATTGTGACTCGTTACAATATTCCTTATCTCATTGGCCAAATGCCCAAATTTGTTGTTTCTGTTCTCTTTGGTATGTACGTGAGGGCACAAGTTGCAATTACAAGGGAGTTTGAATTATTGGAGAGGTTTAATCGTTAGATTGGAAAACTTCCGGTAGTAACAGCCGCCCCTCTCTCTCTCTCTCTTGCATGCCATCCAAAATTCCTCTTTTTTTATGACCCCCCTCCTCCAGTGTCTATCTCATGAAGGCACATCTGTCAAAAATGTTTTTACTTCCGTCCTTCTCTTCCTTTGGAACAAACTCCAGGTACAGTTTTTTTTGTAGATCAGTTTCCCTCCCAAATGAACACAAAAGGTTTTAGTTGTCTCAGCTGAGGAGTTTTTTTATTTTTTATTTTATTTTCTATTTTGTGAGCGGAAATTAAGTCAATTTTATAGCGAAAAAGTCTCCTTCTCCATTTCAACTCTTTCTTTACTTTACAATTAGCTTTTGTAATTCCAAGGAGAGTGGAAAGTACTCAAAGAGAAACACAAAAAAAAAGTTTTCTCGTAAGTACGGGATAACTTATAGAGTACGGGCCACGGGTAGTTGTAAGAATCTCTCTCTCTCATGAATTTTGTATGATAGAAAAAGAAAAACTTGTTGAGACTATTGCACAAACTTTTGACAACTTGTACTCGTCGTCGTGTTGAGGCCGGAAATTCTAACCAAAAGAGACAGAGACACATTTTTTTTGGTAGTCTATCCATTACCCAAGTGACATCATGTTTCCCCCTCCCCCTCTCTCATGTAATGCATATCAAAAGTGTCAAAGTCCATTAAAAGGTGAAAGGTGATGACATAATATTTGTGTTGTTAAATTAATTGGATGTTATGGAATCCCTCTTTGCATTTTGCTCCATATTTTTTGGCTTGAACATTGTTTTTATTTTGTAATGCTTGTTAATGTAGGAATACTGCCAAGTGATTAGTTTTACACAGTATATATTTATGTAATATATATCTTGTATAGTGCATATAATTATTATTGTAATTTTTAACATATGAATAATGTTTTTTTAAATGGTACAATATTAATTTTTTTCTCTTCTTATTAGTTAAAGGACATGTGTTATGTATATTTTAAATACATAAGCTAGAGTCTATTTTAATAATAATTACAATATTTAATATATTTTTAATGTCTATTAAATAGTTTTTTTGTGTGTTTTAAATACATAAATTTTTTTACATAATTTTTTTTTCTCTCGCTCTCTTTTAATAATATTTAATGAGTATGAGTATTTTTATTGCCATTGGGTTTTCTCTTAGGTTTATCTCTGGATTCAACAATACACACAGTGAAGATTGTCTCGTGATTTAATGATTGCTTTAAGAAGATTGTTATTTAATTAAATATTTTAGTTAGTGTTTTTTGTTTTTTTTAAACATGACGATTAAGTTTTCTCTACAATTTTATAATACAAAGAGTCGTGTCATGCTTAAAATGTATTTTATATAGTTGCGATTGATTAAAAATACATGAGTTACATAATTTAATATATATTTAATATTAATTCACTTTTTATAACAACATCAGATCATCACAATGATACTCACATCATATCATAGAAATATATTTTTTTACCATGATCAGGACAATATTTCTGTTTTATAGACTCGAATTTATTTTTCTCTCTTTTCTCTTCACTATTTAATATTTCATTTAGATATTTAGTTAATTCCCTTCTCCTTGGTTTATAATTAAACAATCAAGTTAATAATTAATTATTGGAAGATGCAAGTTATATATTTTTTTTATAAGGAAGAGAGGAAGTTGGTAGGTTAACACAAGTTCCTTCTATTTATTACTTACAATTTATGTGTACGTTTGTGTGTGTGTGAGTGATTAATAAATCTGTGTAGTTTATTTGAATGGATGGGACAGTCACAACGGGTTTAGTTTTTTTTAAATGGGATTTATTTTTTTATGATAAAAGACTTGCGGGGGAAAATGTTTTGAGGATGACCCAAATCTCTGATCTTTCTGTCCCAGAGTCCGAAATACACTTTTTGTGTTTAGTTGACGAGTTGTTTAGGAAATGGAACATGAGTTTCTCTTGTTCCCCTGCTTCTCTCGTAGGGATTCAAGTTGAGCAGGGGTTATTTGTTGACCTGCCTGATGACTATGATTGGGTCCTTGTTGACCTAATAAAAAAAGTAATTTGAAATAATGCTTTGAGAGGGAAGGGGGGGGGGGTCTAAGAAAATAAAATGGGGGGGGGGGCATTATTTACCTGAGGGTAGGGACATTCTCCGTTTTCTCAAAGCTGGACTGAGTTTATATTGAATATTTGCTTGTTTGAGAAGCTCCTTGAAAACGGCATTTATTCCTTCGCCTGTTTTTGCAGAGCATTCTACGAATCCACAGGACCAGCTGTGACTCAAGTCTCGACCTGATTACAATTAAAATTTATTTTTATTTTTAATTAGCCAATTACACTTATAAATTAATGACAAACTGTTAAAATTTTCTGTACCTTTAAAAGCCTCCACATTGAAATCTTCTGTATCCGATTTATTCCCCACGAGAACTATGGAAGCATGAGGATGTTTAGCAGACTCTATTATTTGAGTATGGAGAACTTTGACCTTGTAATTAAAAAAATAATTAATTATAATTAATTGTAAACTAATTAAATTAAAATGAATTATAGTTGATTGATTGTACTTCTTCAAAACTATCTAATTCTTCAACAGAGTAGACTAGAAGGAATGCGTCGGATGACTGAATATTGAGTGCCTGCAACGAAGTAAATAAATAAACATTGCATAAATAAATAAATAATTGCGTAATTATTGATCTAAACATATTGATCGCTCTAAAAATATTTACCTGCATGGCCGGAAATTCATGAGAGCCCGATGTGTCCAAAATGTCCAATGTCAAGACTGACCCACCCACATTAAACTCTGCTCGATGAAGTTCCTCTACTGTTCTTTTGTACTTGCCATCAAATGTGTCGTACATGAATCGACTAATTATGGATGACTTGCCCACCTTTTTTGAGACCACACAAAATTAATTAATTTTTAATGAATAAATTAATTTAATTACAATAAAAGAGAAAATACAATCAAAAAATCATTTTTAAATTGAACCTTTGCCGAGCCGAGGATCAAAACTTTATAATTAGCTCGTGGACTCTTTTTGGGACTTGGTGAGCGTCTAATTTTGGGTATGGTCACATTAGGCTAAAAAATTAGTAACATTACAACAGTTACAAATATTTTTCAGAAACATAATTTGCTCGTATTGAAAGCAAAAGCTTGGAGACTTTCATTTGAAGATTTTACAACTTGTCCCCTTTCAATTTGTGGTTTCCATCAACTCATGTCCCTACCAAAAGTCTTCAAACACTTTCTCTAACAGAACTAGACTTGATCACTGATCCGATTTGATAGAGAAGATTTTATCGAGTTGATGGCGGTTGTCAAATTGAGGGGATAAAGGTAGTTGAAAAGATTTTAATAGAGTGAGAGGGATTGCCACTCAAGATGATGGGGAATTAAATGAAGATACGAACCTGTAAACTGAAACGACGAGTTGGAATGCCACGGGGAGGGTGATTTGATGGTGATTGTGATGCAGTGGAAGTGGCAGTGGTGTCTGACCTTTGTAGATGATGCCTTGACAGTGGCATACTAAACAAGAGAAATAAAAAAAGGATAAAAAAAGGGATAATTTATTATGTCGTTCTGTGAGTGAAGGAGTGAAGGAGAGAGAGAGAGACGAACTGTGTGTGTGAGTGTATTTGTACTAGAAAATCCCTTGTGTGATCTTATTTCTTCTTGTTTTTTTCCTCCTTCTTCCTCTTCCTCTCTCTGATTTGATCTCAAATGAAATGAAGATGAAATGAACTTGTTCCTCTCCGTGTATCTATGTATCTGTCTGTGCGTGTATGTCTGTGTCTTCCCGTGTTATATGTGTGGACTTTGTGTCTTTGTGTACGTGTGTGGACTTGTTGCGCTCTGTCCTTATATTGATTTCCTAATATGGCGTTTTCTCCTACTCTCTCTCTCTCTCTAAATCCCAATCCGGTGATTCCGAATGCCAATCCGAATGCAGATCCAAGTCTCTATAGTGCCCCCCTTCCTCCTCTCAAAAAAGAAGGGAAATAAAAAAAAGTGTACGAGAGAGAGGAGAGAAGAAAGATAGAGGAGAACAGAGTTGCACACGGAGAAAGTTAGATTCAACTATTGATTTTTATTTTAACATTCGCTTTCTCTCTCTCTTCCTTCCCCTCCCCCTCCTCCTCTTTCTCTGTTGATCTTCTTCTTGTCCTCATCAGACAGAGTCTGCGTCCATTTTTCGTTCACAAAAGCTCACACTTTAACTTGACAATATTAATCCTTTCCTCTTCCTCCTCCCGTCCGCCTCTGTTACACTTTTTTTTATAGACACGTTTGTGTGTTTGTTAGATGTAACCTTATAGCATCCTTGTCTCTCTTATCACCCCCCCCCCCTCCTCTCACTTTCTTCATCTTCTTCTCTTGTCTCTTGTCTATCTACATTGACGTAAGTAAAAAGGCTTTTGAATGCAGGAGACCAGAAGGAGAAAGTCATGGGCCTTTCACTTTCTCCCTTTGTATGCCATGGGTCCCTTCTACCCTCGCTCTTTCATTATTTACATTTCCTCGAGTAGTCCCAGAGAGGAAATTGATGAGACGCTCCCCATTATACACCAAGAAAATTACAAAAACCCCATTTATCCTCTACAAAAACAACGTCTACACACAGTTACCTACTACCCCCTCAACCTCTCTCTCTCTCTCTAGTCTCCATGAGGCATCACACTGGGCAATTCAATTGTCAAAATATCAACCTCCAAAATGCCAAACGTTTACTTACTTGAGAGTGTCGAGTGGTGTGTGAGTGATGGCAACGTTTACAAAATTAATTTTGAGACCAAAATAAACTTCTTTGATTTAATGAGATCACTCCCCATACATTTTTCTTCCCTTTGAGTTCCTTCCTAAACTTGTACTACCACGGATGGATTAAATCATAACTTTTAATGCAACGTGATTCTCCCACATGCGTATGCTTTTCCAAATAAAGATTCTTTTTTTTTATTTGAAATGTCTTGACAAAAAAATGGAGAAGATTGTCATAAATAGAATTGAAAAAAAAGAGAATGAAATTGTGATTTCAAACTCAAAAGTAGATTGTGGAGTCAATACTGAACTGAACAAGTTTACTGGAATTTGAGGCTAGTTCTTTTTTTTGATTCATGTGACAGAGAAAAAAAAAGTCATCATGGACATAAATGTTTTTGACAGCCACTTTTACCATTTCAATGTTATATATATTTTAATCTATTTTGTATATTTTAATAATGGATATGCATGTACGAACATTCAAGCCTTCTCGATTGTCAACCCAGGGGAACATAACCATTTTATGCTAAAATCAGCATGGAGACTATTCAAAACTTTATCCATGATTGAAAAAGTCTCCACCATAAAATTTACTTGACTTAAACTTTTCTTTCTCTACATTAAAAACAATCTGCGTCAACTACAAAATATTTTCCATCCCTCCTCCTCCCCTGACGGCTCGTCACAAGAAATAAAATATTACATAATTTTTTTACTTGGTTGTTTATTTTCATTTCGTAACGATAATAATATATGTACTCTTCTATAATAAATATTGTATTATATAATTTATATGTCATATAATGATCTGATTTTGTTAATCGTAAATATTTATTTGCGTTAAATTATCATTTCGTTTTTTTTCTCATAACATACATTCATGAATAAAGTCACAAATTGTCCTCTTTTTCTTTATACAGAAGATCATCAAATGAGGAAACACAAGACCATATGGCATTGTTTTATAATCATAGTTAGGACAATAATTCTAATTCCATTTCATTGTTTTCCTATTCATCACGTGTGTGCTATCCGTTGTAGCCATTAAATCGTTAGTTTAAATATATCTATTATATAATTATTCGTTACATGCGTATAAGTTACATTACATTGACTAGATGAAAACATAATAATTATTTGAAAACATGAGGCATACTGTTATTAGTATAAGTTTTAGAGAAAGAGAGAGAGAGAGAGAGAGAGAGAATCTTTACAAGTTGAAGACGCCTTTACAGCGCTTACATTCTGCTTTAATACTACGACTGACAAGTTCTAATACAAATGTACTACCTGGACGATAGTAAGTGGAAAAAAGATGACAGACCTCATTTACTATAGATATTTTCTAGTACTTCCTTTTGAATTACTCATAAAATCTAACAGAAGAAACCCCCATGAGTCATAATAAATAAAATCTCGTAGTATTCAATAATTTGACTATTACAGTAATGATTAATTCAACTGTGCAGGAACTAATTTGAATAGTATTCAATAAACACTCATAATAATTATTAGCAAGTATAATCCTAATGTGCAACATAACAAGAAACTATATATAAAAACAAATACAAAATAATTGCAATTAAAATTAAATGCTAAACTACTTTGGCTACAACGACCGGGTATTTTTAGAAAAATGACATTAAATGCATTTCACAATAAATTGTATAAGTCACAGTAGTAAAATTCAAAATATTAACATTAAAGAAGTTTTTTTTTTTAAAAAATGCACCAAATGTTACAACCTTGGGTTGACCCCTACTCAAGTAATGACTTTTTTAGTAAAAAATAAAATAATGTAAGAAAATTGTAGAAACTCATATATACATAAACAATAACATTGAAAAAAATGGAGTACAAAAAAATCACCTGAGAAAATACTAATTAAAAATAATGAGAAATGCGATAGTTGTTCCGTGTCTTAGCTTACGATAATTGTTACCACTATAAACACCAATATCATAGTGGTGATAGTCCGACAAAGAGTAAAATATTGAAGAACAACGAGACGTTGTGGACGATGTGAATAAGTACCCTAGCCTACAGTATATATTATATAATGTTTATATAATAAAGAATTACGATGTAGAAAAAAAATAATTGAGTGCTCTGTTCACGTCAAAGTCTGCAGCAAGAGCAATGCGATGTAACTCTTGATCCGGAATGTCGTGGCCTAGAACATCTCTTAATCGAGACAGACAGTTGGCTTCCCTATCCACTCCCTGTCGACCAAAACTCTCTGTAGTCCCTTCCGCTCCCTCCCCTTCATTCCCGAGATTACTACTATCAACCGTTCCGGTATTCTTTGGTACTGTTTTTGAAGATTGTGAATTCCCATTATTTGAGGATGAATTAGAATGGGAATGACGCGAACGAGAATGATGTCTATGCTTACTACTACTGTGATGACGATGGTGATGACTATGATGGTGACTTTTGGTAGAATTTGGAACAATCGGTGTTAAATCTTCATCTTCTTCTTGCGGAGATGACGAAGAAGAGGGTGAGTCTGGTACAAGCATGTAACGTGGACAACTTAGAAGCTCATCCGTTGTTGAAAAAACTTTTCGGCTGTAATATCAAGTGTAAAAAATACAAGTTGACTTCATCCATTCAAACAAAATTATAATTTACGTGTACAAATTATTAGTGACTTACTGTGCTTTTGACCACATTGTAATGTCGTAGACTTCCATTTGTAATTCAGGACTAAGTTCTTCAAACACGGCGTCAACTGTGTGGTTATCGTACATGCAGAGCACAGACAAAAATTAAATGATTTTAGGGTATATGAAAAAATTTCCATGCATGTAAGTATATTACGAAAAAATATTAGCTCTATAAACAAGATGAAATTTTGAACAAAAAAAATAATCTTACCCATCACTCCAGGATTGGATGCCACATATTCCATGCATGCTCTCTGAAAAACAAGATGATACGCGTATACCAAGACGTACATTAATATTACACTAAAGGAACCCAATAAATTAAAAATATCAAAGGCAAAAAAAACCTTTAATTTTCTTGCAGAATATTGGTCAGCCATGGACAGCAAGAAGATGACTGAATTTTCATCCAAGTGCCTTAATGATAGTTCTTGTTCACAGGATAATTTTAAGCCATCAATTTCATACCTGGAATTAATATGCAATTTATACGTGTCATTAATTAATAGTGCATATATGTGTATACACAAAATATGACTGAACAAACCTGTCGGCCAGAGCAATGAGTTCAGACAAATTTTCTGTGGAGACATCCATGCCAAATTGTCCACAATAAATGTATTTCAAAAATAACTGAAATACTTGTACAGAACAATCGTGGATGACAATCCGTCTGTTGATTGAGAAATTTCACAATTAATTAATGGGAATATCATGTGTAACAATTGTAGACTGTTTAGTTTTACTAAATGAAACTAAAAATTCTGTTATAATCTACTAGTAATATTAATTTACTTTTGAATAGACTCTTTCATGCCAGAAAGAAGAGCTCGTCTAAACCAATCACATCTCGAAGCAACAATCACACGATGAGACGGAATCTCTAATGTTGATTCTGTTCCTGTAAAGTTATCCCACCAAAAGTCAGGCAAGTTATAATAAAATAATTAATTGACAGTAAACGAATTCTCGTTTGATTCTTACCGTTGGCAATTTCAAATATCATATCAGAATGAGTTTTTGAATTTAAAAGCTTCTCTGAATTCTGTGCCAATATACTCTCGGTTGATTTTCGTGGCGTACACTAAGAAAGACAAATATATTTGTAAATTGATCAAAAATTTGTTTGACCAATGATAAAGGATTCAGACAAAGATTTCAACTCACCAGATTGGTCACAAGATTTAACTGAAATAAAATTAAAAGAAAAAAGTCTTTTATTATTTGCACCCTAATACATACAGTACTATAAAAAATGAATAAATGCGAACAACATACATGATTTTGAATTCCATCAGATTGAATGCCATGGACATTTGTTAACTTTTGACTAACATCGTCCTGCATTGCATTTGACATATCAACTGAATGGAATGAATTTGCACACTTTTCATCACCAGCAGCAGTTTCAGATTTTTCCTTCTCTTTCACAATTAAATTCAAATTGGCCAGAGATTGATTGAATTCATCACTCTGTACTAAATCCATAAATGTTGTGAAGAATTTTTTTAACCTATCCCTTTCTTCACGTAAATGATGAATTGTCTGGCACTACAGAAGAAAAAGACATTAATGATAACAGAAATTATGCAACTGGTATAAAATGGTATAAAAAATTCTGAGTTTTTCTCACCACTTGTGAAATTGCCAGTTGTAGACAAAACTAGAATCAATGGAAAAAATATAAAATATAATAATATTCGCATAGTTAATTTAAATTGTGTACAAAAATTACTATTTACCTTGAAATCTTTCCATTGAAACCTATCATCGACAGCCACCATAATTTCTTCAATTCTTAAAAGGAATACCGGGAGTTCTTTAAGAGAAAGAGAAAAATTAATTGAATTTTATCATTTATTGTCATTCAGTGAATTTGTTCTTGTAGTGACTTTACCTTCTAAAAGTTGTTCCAAATTTCTTGACACACATCGAATCTTTGAGGCAGTTGCCATTTCTTCAAAATTTTCTCTATTGTTAAACAAAAAAATAGTTTCAGTCAAGGGATATCAATAATACCTTCCTCTACAGAAAAATATTGCATTAATAAAAAATGTAACATACTTTTTTTGTGCCAAGTATAGAAAGATGGCAACAACTTGACCTGAAAAAATTCAACAATTCAATTCAATAATTAATTAATCACAAAATTTCCACATGATATGTAACTCCATTAAAACGGATGCCCACACACCTTGTACACTATGTAATTTCACGATTTCTCGTTTGCGAAAGATGGAAAATAATGCTTCAGTCAAGTTATCATCATTGGATGAACATTCACTTTTATTCGTTTCGCAGTACAAGTCACACTCTTCACCACCATCAGGATTCCAGTAGCGACCAAATAGAATATTTCCATTCGTACCAGCGGACCATTTTGCCCAAATGTCATTACAAGAATCCCTTGCCTCCCTGAATAGAGAAATGACATGTATTAGTGGATTTTTCAAAAAAAAATTAATAAATGAATAAATTTCCTGATATTTGATATACCTCATTAAATTAACGAGAGACTCTAGAAGGATTTCAATCTCTGGTACAACTTGGGCTGCAATATCTTTTTTCAAAAAAAATTCACCCGAATGAATTAGATTTCAAGTTACAATTATTGTAATTCGCATTCAATGTGCAATTCTCATTGTTTAAGTAAATCAATTTCACATACCATTCCGATCCGCCGGTTTGACAGTGGAAAAATCATTCTTGATACATCTTAATAGTGCCACGAATTGTGTGAGAAAAATTGGAAGGCGAGTTTTTGCATATCCTGTTATATATTGATGGAAAATTATATTTTACATTCCGTCAATTGAGACTCAAACAAATTATGAAGATAGTCAAAAATGCTTACGGAGTATTTCAAGACGTTCTTCTCTGGTTAACTTTGGAGCTTCTTCACCATACAAGACACAAACTTCAACAAGTTTAATAAATGCCTGTAACTGTTGTGCAATTTAAAAATTAATTGATTAGATTTAAAATTTAATACAGCAAATAATAATAGGATATATCGTATACATAAAATTTAAAAATTTACAGCGTGTCGTAGAGCGAATTTTATGACATAGCAAAATCTCGATGGATTGGTCACAGAATGGCCTGGATAAATTGAATTATAAGGAAAATTAAAACTTGTTCTAACGTCTAGAGAAACTGTCGAAAGGGTGGATTTTTTATAATCATAAAATAAGTAAAATAACTTACTTCGAAAAGCTTGTAACATTTCCTCAGCACATAAATGAACTTGGTTGACGAGGTTGACAATTTCTAAAGCACAACAGACATGAATACGTAAAGAATTTATACATATGGGTACATGTTAGAATTGGTATATTTTCATCACTTACTTCCCTTTAAAGTTGTTCGATGAACATAGGCTCGGCAAAGTTGAATAAAATCTGTCATACGTTTGGGTGCAAGTTGTGAACAACGTAGAGCAGTCTCAATGGACAATGTAGATGGAACACTTTGTGCATAAAGAAAATACAAGACAATTTCCAGTACATCAGCGGGAAGGGAAGATAATTCTTCTAACTTGGTATTACTCAGTTCTAAAATGACTGAGTGAAGTTTAAACTGTACAAAAAAAATAAGAATAAATGGCCACATTATTCATCTGATGAGTAAATCTTGAGTAGACATTCTTGTTGGCAAACAAATAATCAATAATAACCTCTTTGTTCGAGTTGGATGACGAGGATGAGGCAGACGTTACAACATTTGAATTGGTCAACATTGGATTCAATATAATATCGGAAAAGAATCCATCGGTGAGTGCTGGCAAGTATGAGAATGGTAAATCTAATGGTGATTGTGTAGACAAAATTTGTTGACATTGAATCATACACCAGCCTTCAAATGTTAGCACTGAAAAGAAATAATCAATCAAAAATATAAAAAATCAGCATAGAATCGAATGAATACATGTAAGAACTGAATCTCCCATAATACACAATTGACTTACTAATCATATTATTATTATCTCGAGACACTGGACGATCTACCCAAAATTCTAACATATGTCCAGATATAGCACCCATTTGTATGCTAGAATAGAAAAATTAAATTGTATTTATCTTTCAAGTTATAGTATAATTAAGTCATTTGAAAGTTGTCAACTATATAAGGCCCATAGGATAAAGGAGTTGTATATTTTTACTAACCTAACTCCAACAAAGGAATATACTACTTCATAGCAATCACACTGAAATAGTGGAAATGTATGTGTATCAACATGTTGAGTACTGTAAAGAGAAAGAAAAGAAAGTCAATCATGGTGAAAGTTGTCACAAAAATTAGTCTTTATATAAATGATCATAATCGTGTTCGTAATAAAGATGCAAATAAATACAAAGTGTCACTCATGTACAAATAATGTCAATTTGACATTTGAAACCAATACTCACGTGAGATCCCAACGAATTTCCCCATTTTCTTGTAGCACGAATACAGCCCTGTCATTAAAAGTAAATAATGAGACAATAGCATTAATATCAAATTTAGGTTTAAAAAACAAAGAGATGTAAGATATTATGATAATCCAAGATAATCTACATATAGTGTGTCATTCTCTTAAATGTCAAAAGTAAGTTACCCATCAATGTGTGCTGGAGCTGCATTTATTGAATTTGTTGTAATGTTGACACATTCTATGACCTACAACAAACAATAATTTTTTCATTTAGTTTTCCCATCATAAATGTCATAATCAAAGAAATTAATTATTAAACAATAAATGATTGATTGATTGACTTACTTTCCATGTTCCTTGAAAATTTAAGTTTTCCACTGACATGATGAACAATTAATGTTAAAGCTTGGACTTATAATATGTTATAAAAGTAATCACAGGACAATTGTAATATTTAGTACGTTGTGCCAAGAGGAGAAAATATTTTTTGAAATATTTATCCAGTCAAGGCCTTCCTGACATTGAGGATATTTTTCCTCTTCTTGTCCTACTTTCCAACTTACATGGCATTATGCATTAGAGCAAAGCAGTACTAAGGTCCCTTTGAAAAAAAAATCGATCAATTTTTTTGAATTTTCCGCGTCTGTCTAAGGTAATAATTCGTCTAAGGAAAATTCTCCCGCAGAGCATTTTTCAGACATTTTTATTCCTAAGTGTCTGAGTTGTGTTTAATTTTTTAACGAGTGTGTTCCCAACAAATTAAATAATGGGGGATAATCGTAAGTTGTCTAATTCATTCTCTTCATTTTAGTGTGTAAAATTGTACTGTAGTTGAGGATCTTGACGGTCTTTTCATCATTCGTAGTTGAGAATTTTTTGTGGCCACAAGAACATGGTTCCTGCTCTACCTGTACTAACTTCAATTTAATAAATTGTTTACATTTTTATTACAGAGTATTCTAGTTACGGTCAATCGGCTGGAGGGTATGGTGGTTATGGAAGTGGAAATGCTGGAGGTCAAATGGGTGGACCACCATCTTATGGTTCCTCATCCGCATCTTATGACCCAAGCTATGGAAATGGTGCCGCCGGTCAAGGGAGTCAAGGAGGATCATCTTGGTCTTCTTATGGTCAAGGAGGTGGTAGCGGTTCGTATGGAGAAATTGCACCAAGCACAGGAGGTGGCCGAAATGATTTTTCTGCCGGAAGTGGAGGTTACCAACAACAACCACCGGCAAGTGGACAAGCCCAATCTGGTTATTCTGACTATGGTAGTTCTCAATCCTACGGTAGTGGTGGCGGAGGTCAACAATCTTATGGCAGTGGTGGAGGAGGTCAACAGTCCTATGGTGGGGGCGGGGGTCAACCATCATATGGTGGAGGTCAACCGTCGTACGGTCAATCCGGCGGAAATTCTTATGGTGGGGGCGGGGGAGGTCAATATGGCAGTTCCGGTGCAGCAGCAGGAGGAGGATTTGGTCGAGGAGGAGGAGGATCAAATTTCAAGTAAGTCTTTATTTTCATGTCATTTTCCATACTCTATTATTTTATTTATCTGCGGGGGGGGAAGAGGAAACAATTGTATCTATGGAATATTCTCCTTATGTTACACACAGTTCGATTTGATCAAGTAGTCAAGGTTGACGTAACAAACTAAGTAAATATTAAAATTTTAAAAAAAGAAGACAAAGTTTGGGTCAAGTTGTTGTTAAAAATTGAGAACAGATGAATTTAAAAAAAATTATGATGATGACAGTTCAAATGTGTTTTAACTGTTGTGGCCATCAGTTTGTTTGAAACTTTGTACAGGTGTCAAAAAGCCGGGTTGTTTCATATTAAGCTATCATCAACAGAGTGAAAAACAATCATAAACGATTAAAATTTAAACGCATGCAGAAATTTTCGGAGTTGAGGTTTAAGTGTGACAGTTTCTACGTAAATTTGTATCGTCAGTAGTAGTACGTACGTATAACATCAGACTAGAAATTTATTTTACTAATGTATCTTTGATGGTCAACAATGGTCATGAAGCCTATCATGTACAGATTATACAATTTGGTAATCTTTATTTTCTACAGCATCTTCTTTACACAATCTCACATTTGGTAGATTTTATTTTTACAAAAAAATTTGACTATAGTTTAATGACGAGAAACATAATTTGTTATGTTATGTACATGTAAATAACAAACAAGTACTTTGTAGGGAAAGAAACAGTAACATGTACGTATAAAATACCTACTTTTTTGAACTAAATAGTATTTAACACATTTCGTAAATGAATTATTTACTCACTTAACTTATGATTATCAAACATTCAATGAACATTGAGATATGGTTGACGAGTTTGTCGTTATAATTTATATACATTATTTAGTAGTAATATAATAATGGTATTATGACAAGAGTGTTGGTAGTTGGTTATACATAAAAATAGAAGAAAACAAAACAAAATCTCTGAAAATTTCTGTGGGTTCTTAAAGCGTTGATTGCTGTTGGGTAAAATGCACACCGACTCGTTGGGTAACAGTTTATTCTTATTATTTTGATACATAATTAAAATTGTCGATTTTAATCAAGTCCAATATAATGAGTGTATAATACAAATATTTTATAATACAATATATGATGATGTATATGAGGTATAATAATTTACATGCAAGTTTCACAGCTGACAATCAAATTTTTTTAGTATTTTTTTTTATAAAAAAAAACTTGTGTCAACCCTGTGGTCGTGTGTTTAACTTGACTGACTTGACTGTGATCGTGTGGGGGGAGTGAGAAAAAATTGTGATCAGGAAGGAAGGAGACAAAAAATTAGAGACAAAAAAATGAGAGAAAGTGGGGAGATGATTGAAGGAAAAAAAAGTCAGTCAAGATTCACAGTTTTTTTCAAGTTGTCTCTCTTCTGTGTGTCTGTTTTATAGCTCCGGGTCAAAACAAGGGTCGTTCCCTTCAAAAGGTACAGGTAAAAAATTTTGAAAACATGTAAATACAAAAGTTTATTTGCCAAAAAAAAATCAAACGATTAGGATAAAAGTCTTACAAAGTGTACTAGAATACAATTATATTTATAATATATATTTATTGGTGTACTGGTGAAATATTTGTGAGTTTCCTTGGTTGTTTTTTTTTCTGTCAAAAAATGATCATTAGCTTTTGATGAGTATAGTGAAACCTCGAGTCGATCATCATCAATATTATGAATCATAATATAAATGGTATAATCTTTATAGGATACAAAATTTTTGTTTATAATATATTTATTAATACTAAATATACTTGGTTAGATTCTGAATGATCGAGGTTTCACTTTACTTCATACATTTATTCTCATAAAGAGTCTTATCTTTTCTTTATATTGATAGAATTAAATAATGTAATGTAATATGCAATGAATTTACCCGTCTCACAATTATTCTGATTTTATTTTCTTTTGTATACGTTGAATTTTATTATTTTATCTATTGTAGTGGTTTTTCTTCTCTTTTTGTATCTCTCTCTCTCTCTTACTTTCCCTATTATTGCGTATTGAAGTACTCTTGATTATATTTTTTTCTGTATTTGTCTATTGCTTGTCGTTCCTTAGCTGTTGGGGGGATTCTTTTCCATAAATATTACTTAGGTATATAAGTCCACTGGGAAGTTTCATTGCAGGCAGGTTATTTACTACAATTCATGGGTACTTTTATTCTACACATGGGTCAAAGAAAACTTTTTTGAAAGACACGATAAGTCTAGTAGGGAAATTTTCTACCACCAATTTTTGGTTATTAGAAATAGGCAAACCAAATTTTTTGAAATTAATAATTTCAACTTGCGGGTTGTTGTGTTCTTCTTCAACTGTCACAGATTTACAATGGGTTTTTAGATTACACAGTAACAAGGGTTAAATCATAATTTTACTATTGTGCAAAAAAGACAATAATATAGACAACAAAATTTAGGCAGAGTGGCAAAGAGAGGAAGAAAAAAAATTTAATTATTGGTATTTTGTAATGACAGATGTTGGTACAATTAAAAGTCCAAGAATGATCTTTTGGTGCGCATTGACTTCGTTAAACTAGCGACTGGTTTTTTTATGATTTACGAAGGAAGGGTACTTAGAAGAGTGTGTGTGCAATAAATGTTCAAGCTACATTAGACTGAATGTATGCATAATTTTTTTTGCTTAATACTAGAGTTGAATCAGCGAATGAGTACAAAAGAAGGGTTTTATCTATTGATTGAGTTTTTACGAGTAATGACATGTATGGTGAAAGTTGATGTAAAAAAAGGAGAAAGATTTCATACCATGGTGCGTTTATCGTTATTTTGATAATTTTTGTTTTTTGATGACACGGAGAGGTACGATAACATAAGTATGTTTATTGTGTGGTGTTAGGTTGTTAGGATTCTGTGGTTGTAACAATATAAGTTTACTACTATTATACTACATTTATTTTGTACGTTCAAACAGACAGAGTATTAAATTAATACTCGAGCAACTTTTTTTCTTGTTTTTTTTTCTTACTTGAAAGTCTACTTGTCCTGCCATAGTACGTGTATTTGAAGCTTATTTATTATTACATATTATTATAGTGTATATTTTTTTACTTGCGTATATATTATAAACTTTATTCAATAAGAGGTTTTTATTATTATTACATTGTAGGGTTTTTTGATTCCTTGCGTATGTCTAATTTTTCCTATTTCTCCAAACACTAGTATTGAGTAATGTTAGTATAAGGTTTTTTAAGACAATTAATTTATGGTTAATGAGCAGTCTCACTTAACATGAACTCAGTTGGGCTAATATATTTATTTTAAAATTGTTATCTAAAGGATTTGGCCAGATGGGTGGGAGTGGAGGAGGTGGAGGCGGTTACGAGGATAGACAAGACTGTGTTTTTGTCTCTGGACTCCCTCTCACTGCTGCTGAGAGTGAAATTGCTGAATATTTTGGTCAAATTGGCATCGTAAAGGTAATTGTCAAATTATCAGACGGTACTCACATTTTCTATTTTATACATGTACTTACTTGACGTTGATTTTTAATATGAGTAGATGGACCGAAAGACGGGTAAACCAAAGATTTGGATGTACAAGGATAAAAATACGGGGAAACCCAAGGGAGAATGTACAATTACCTATGATGACCCCGATGCAGCCAAGTCGGCAATCAACTGGTTTGATGGTAAATCAAAGTTCAAACACAAAATTTAATTTCATAAAGCAATAGTTTTATTAACTCTTATTCTTTTTATCATGTAGCCAAAGAATTCCAAGGACAAATCCTCAAGGTCTCAATGGCCACTAGAAATTCCTCATTTTCTGCTGGTGGTGGAGGTGGTGGCGGAGGAGGAGGGGGATTCGGTGGTGGAGGTATGGGTCGAGGTAATTTATTTCATTTGTATTGATTAAAATTTGCAGATTCCTTGGAAATTTCTCTGACAAAATTTATGAAATTTTCTCGGAATCCTAATCATGATTATCTTGTGACTTTTGAAGGAGGTGGTGGACGAGGTGGAAGAGGAGATCGAGGTAAGCATCTAGATTCCAAGTACACAAATTTACTGTAACTTGTCCAGTTAATAATTAATTAAATTAATTCTCATTTATTCTAAATTAAAAGGGGGTGGTCGAGGTTCATTTGGTGACCGTGGAAGCTCGAGAGGAGGAGGAGGTGGTGGAGGCAGTGAAAGTTGTAAGTAAATACATTTCTTGGTTTCATTCATTCAGTAAAAGTAAACTACATAGTTTTTTTTTCTTTCAATTAGCATTCAGTCGTGAAGGCGATTGGACTTGTCCAGATGCTGGTTGTGGAAACACAAATTTTGCCTGGAGAACTGAATGTAATCGTTGCGGACTAGGCAAACCCGGTAAGTTTTTTTTTGTATTAAATGTTTAATCTCAATATGGAGTATTTAATTCTCAATTAAAATTTTAAATACATACGAAATATAAGTGAATTATAATTGAAGATCAATTAGGTATTTGAACATGTCAAATTATTATAAAATTATAGGCGGTGGTGGTGGCGGTGGTGATGATTTAGGTTAAAAAATTAAAAAATATATGCATAAAAGCGTGAATGAATGATTTAAATTCTGAAAATATGAAGTGTGTATTATAAATATTTAATTATATTTAACAGGAGGTATGAGAGGTGGTGGTCGTGGTCGTGGAGGTGGATTTGGAGATAGAGGTAAATTGGGCAACATTTTTCTGTATTTCACGAAATTTTCTTGGAATTGTAAAGAAATTTCTTGAAAAATTTACGAATTTCTTAATTATAGGCGGTCGCGGGGGGAGAGGAGGTGATAGGGGTAAATTATTATTATTTTATATATTAAACCATTTTTTTTACATTTTTTTTAAAAGGATGCATTAGGCATCACTGTTTTTCTATCTCCTCTGGTAAGACCGGTTTCATCTTAAAAAGAAAATTTTGACATTCAAAATTTTTGCTGACAAATTCTAGAATATGTCATAGGTATTATTTCATAATTTTTTCCATAAAAAAGACTTGAAAATCTAAAAATTAGATTGAATGAGAAAGATTAAGACGACAAAGACTATACTTTGTTAATGTGTCCAGATAAAACCGGTGAGACAACTAATAATAGAGGAGATAGAAAAATAATATAAGAT
Source organism: Arrhopalites spinosus (assembly GCA_034700945.1). NCBI lineage: Eukaryota > Metazoa > Arthropoda > Collembola > Symphypleona > Arrhopalitidae > Arrhopalites > Arrhopalites spinosus. The sequence continues at coordinate 23,753 of JAQIVZ010001644.1, forward strand.
GAGGGAATCAGAGCAGAAGGGAGAGAAAATGCCTCATATAATGTGAAATTTACAAGAGTAAAAACTCGTACAATTTTTCTAAACATTTGTATTTTTATACAATTTTAGGAGGACGAGGTGGATTTGGTGATCGTGGAGGAAGAGGGGGTGACAGGGGAGGATTTAGAGGTCGAGGTGGCGATCGAGGTATTTTTTTTTACTTAAATCAATTTTATTGTGGTTCATTTGGGGTATTGAACGATAAACCATTCTAATGACTAATGAATTTGATTAATAGGAGGTCGTGGAGGGGATCGTGGAGGTGGTGGTCCCATGCTATGTAAGTATCCAATTACCATCTTCCGGATATCCTTTAATTTTAATTAAGATTTAATTATTCTGTAATTTCAAATATTTTCTTTATGTTTTATTTTACAGCTAAAGGAAGAGATAGACCTCGTCCCTATTAATAACAGTATTAATTGGGCCAAGATGAGAGGAAGTCGTCTCCAAAATAAACTTCTAATAATATAAATAATTAAGTGTACAATTATGAAACTGTTGAGTAATTTCAGTTTTTGGATTTAAGACAAATACACACACACACCCACCCTCAACACGACTACGACTACTACTCCTAACTTTTATCAGTTTTCTTCAAGTTGAAAAGTGTACTGTAATATACTTACTCTTAAATAATTTTAAGTTTTTCTCAATTATGGGTACAATATACAACATTAATGTCATTATTTCTCCAATGTCTCCATATAAATATTTACATATATATTATATAGTATATTTAAAATAATAATAATAATACAACAACTTTGCTATTTATGTAGACCATAGCACTATGACTTTTTTTTCATCTTCTTTTGATGTGTAAATTAAATAACGACAAGATTTTTTTTTTAAAAAAAAAATAAACATAATTTGGTTCATAATTTACTGAATGCTTTGTGTCAGTTCATGGAAATGATTTGTATTCTTTATTTTCTACTAATAATTCGCAGGTAGTTTTTTTCATACACAAAGAAGAAATTAATACAAGACTTTTTGTTTTTCATTTTTCTTACACAAACATTAAGCGTTTAACATGTAAAATACTCTTGAAAGGAGAGATAAAAATTATGACACTGTACAAAGGAGTATCATTATTATGACAGTCCAACATCCATGTCATAATTGTCAGTATTGGGATAAACACCCAAGGTTTTGATAATTGTTTTTCCATTTCATCTGGCGATAGTAACCATAGTTTGACTGTTTTGAGCCTCATCTTGTAACCGATGGGGTGATTTCTTTGAATGAAAAGTGACTTGAGTGATGAGTTGTCCTCCGCGGGGACACAGAACAGCCTGAAAAGCCTTCCTGTACTGTTTGTTCATAAACACATAAATGATGGGATTGACACAGGCTGACAAATAAATCAAAATGTAGCCCACCACGTGCATCACTAAAATAAGAGAACAAGAATTTAGTCGTCTTTTTATAAAATAGTTTATTTTATGGTGACTTACTTGGAAAATCCACGCATTTATCTGCAACTTTGACAATTGTGATGGGTAAATAGCAGAATACAAAGGAGAGAAAGATGACAAGGACCATTTTTGTGATTCTCCATTCATTTTTCCGTGTCTTCATTTCTCTCACATCAGATCGGGCTGAATGTCGTCTCATCCGATTTTCAGATCTGATACAATGAATAAACGCCATACAATAAAATACTTTATATGGTTAGTTGCAAATGCAAATGTATAATGATTTACTTGTGCACTGTCCAAAATATTTTGGCATAACAAAAGATGATTATGGCACATGGAATAATGAAAGCTATCGTAAACAACGCTGCCTTGGAGGATTTACCAGTTGAGTCTGGCTGTAAAAAGAGCATACTAATTAATTATTTACATGGGATGATATTTCTTTTTTTTAAAAAAAAAATTGTTTTAGAGATTTTACCATTATGGTACAAGTTTGAAGGAGAGGGTCGTATCCAAACCGTCCTACATTACAATGAGATGGGTAATTTTAATTTTCCTTTTTTTGAAAAATAATGTGACAAGATTTTCAAAAAGATTTACCCCAAACTCCGACAAGAGTAGGGACCTGCATGAGAAAACTGAAGATCCAACAAAAGGCAATCATACAGCCAATCCATACTGGTTTGTACAGTTTTAGGTATAGTGAATTATTTGTGATCATGATAAATCTATTACAATAAATAGCACATAAATTAAGAATTGGCTCTATGAAGGTGACACTTGATTTAGACTATATATATTAGTGTACCTGTTTATTGTAATCATTGCAATGGATAGAAGGGATACTCCAAGATTCCAGTATCTCAGCAAAGGGAACATTGTACACAATAAATGATCTACAAAATTACAATCTCATTATTATTTTCATTTAAACCGCAGAAATAATTGTTGTGTCTAGGTTTGAATGAATTCATAAAAGTGGACATCATTCTCATCACGGAGTAACGTTCTCTTGCCTTAGTTCTAAGTAGTGATCGAGGGAACGAAGTAGGAGGCCAAACAGAGGAACTTTTAATCTTTGCGAACTTTAAAGGCGACTTTTATTTAATTCAAATTGGAGTCTATCGTTCATCGAGAAAACTTGTGTCTCAAAAATCAAATTTAATTGTGAAAAATTCTTTGGGTCAGACTTCGGCAAGTATAATTTTTAGCTGGCAGTGCTAAACTCTTTATATTTTTCAAGGAGATGGATGACAAGAACACAATAATTTACAATGGTCGGTATAATTTTGTTTGACATAAGAAAAAGAACGGGTTTCAATTTTATTTTACCTTTTCCATAAATCCAACCTCCATTTATAAAACGTGAGGCACTGAACGGAAGGACCAGTAAGCAAAACATAAAATCTGCCACACAAAGACTAAAAAAAGAAAAAATGGAGTAAAAATACCTCACATTTAGTTGGCATGTATTGTATGTACAATAATTGAGCATAGGAAAAAGATTAAATAATTCTCTTTCACCTCATGATAAAGGAGGCAGCAATGTTTCTTATGCGGTCATGTTTCACCAGAGCAATTATAGTCAAAGCATTTCCAAAGAGCCCCAAAATCATTATAATTATGGTTGCAGCGGCAGCTGTGACTAGCGTCCTTTAAAACAATTGATCATATAATAGTTAAAGTAACAATATGAATCGTGATCATGAAATACGGGGGAAATATTTTTAATTGTGAAATAAATAAATTAGTAACTTTTATGGGGATTTTACCAAGCAGAGAATCGAGCTAATTCTGACATTTCCCCATCCATGAGTCGACTACAATTAGCCAACACAATGTCATCCACTCCACTCACTGTTCCATTTTTGAGTGTTGTGACCATGGTCGTGGTCATTAAATTACTATTCATGTTGACTAATATTTAATTAATAATGCTCACACAATATAAAGTAATTATTCTTGCACTTGATCAACACACAACGACACACACTGACATTTCCATCCATTTGCTACATGTGCGAGTACATGGCAAGCATCCACAATAAAAATTCACTTTTCACACACACACACTGAGGAAGTCCTAGAGAGTTTCATGCGTTGAATGTTGATTAAAAAATGGGCAAATTGTGGATTAAAAAGACTTTTTCTTCAGAGGGGCACTGGATTCATCTCAAACACACCTTCACCAACTGAATCCTTAGAGAAAACTAACGACAATTGTGTGTACATACACACATGCTTAATCAATTGAATACTACATGAAAATCATTCAGATTGATTTGTCAATGAAGACCACCACTATAGCCACAGTGTCACTATAACCCATGTCACTTATATATATTTTTACTGTGCATGAAATTTATTCAGATTGATTTTGTCCGTCCGGGTTGAATGATTGAAATTTATTTGCAGTATCCGTTTTGGTAGCAATTGACTTGTAGGGCTTGTCATGCATCATCACATGTACAATTTTTTCAGCAAATTATGTCCTTCTCTCTTGTTTGTTGTCCCATAAAATATTGAGCATTTATTGTCCTCCTTCACGAGTGCTATTAAAACATGAAATACAGAGTAATACTTGAGTACAAATCACACATTTTAAGGGAATTCAGAGTATGTACATATTTAGTCATAATGTGTAGTAAAAGTACTCATGGAATTGGAGCGGAAAAAAATTAAGTCTCATAATCTTTAAATAAACTAATAATAATATCATTATGCCCTACTTTGTTTATGTATTGTTTATCTTGTACATGGTCCATTATAAATCCACAAGTAAATAACGATCAATTTTGTCTGTGGGTCATGTAAAGATTTCTACATGTTAAACAAACAAAAATAAAAAAATGTGTATTTTAGATAAAACAACAACAAATAAAAATTATTATTCTCATGTTTTGAATTCTAATATGACTGCATAAAAGTTGGAAGTGAAAAAATGCCATGTGACACAAAAAATTATCTGTATCTGTCCCCAGTGTCAGCTTACAATATTTTAATAAAAACATTTTCTCTCTCCAAAGCTCATATTTTATATTTACCGTACATCTTGAATTAAGTACCCGGTCTGTAATATCAAATATGTAGTGGCGTAGTGAACAGGAATGAATTTTTGCCCATTTTATTTAGTACGTTGAAGGCAAAATAGACCGGGTCTCTTATTTCAAGATACGCGAGAGTCGTTATCCACAAGTCTCAAAATTTTGTACAAAAGAAAATATTTTTAAAACAACTTTTGACACCAAAGAGAACTTACTTGCTCACTTTTGTATGAGGATTCCTGTTTCTATTATTATTTGGGGGAATTCTTTGGAAGGAAATAGGAAACTCACTGGAGAAATGACCACACAAGACTAATAACCACAATGGATAGTAATTACTGTACAATTTTTAAAGAATGATAAAATTACGACAAAAACTGTCAATGAACTCCAATCCTCCTCTTCCTTGTACTGACACCAATGACAATTATTGTATCCATCTTTCTGGAATTGTGACTCTCCATGACTCATGCCCTTGCACCCTTACCCCCTGGAATGTCACGAATAATAATAATATTTAATTTTCTTGGTCTCTCTCTCCCTCTCTCTCTGTCTTGGTAATAAAATAATATAAGGGGGGTATGTTACATATAAAAACATAATAATTTGATTATAGGAATATAAATTTTAACTTGAGAGCTTACATTGAAAACATTCTTGTTGGTTAGTGAAATTCAAGTTACTTCTTGTTCCAAGAGCGAGACGTTATTGTCGTTATCGACTGAAATTGATGACTCTGTGGAAGAAAAACTGAGCTGCTCCACCATAATAAATAATAATTAGTAAGTTTTATACTATTATTTTTATCTGTTTATTTCATGTAGCACCACATGAAACAACAAAAACAAAAAAAAAGATCACAAACTTCTTGACTTGAGTTGTCTGTCTCTGAGAGTCTCAACTTGAGACAGACTTGGTCACTTCAAAAAAAAAAGTTGAGAATTTCAATGGGGAGAATTATTATTATTATTTTTGAAGTCAAAGTGTTTATAAAGTACTACATGTAACTTTGCATATATAGGAGAGAGAGACATAAATAAGCATAATATTTTATGAGGGAAGGGGGGAACAAGAAACAGATAAGAGATTTTGTATGAATATATGGAGTAACTATGCAATTGTGTACAGGGTGTTCGTTCAGAAAGTCCTATGGGAGTGAGTGGAGACTTGGTTTCGCGTAAAATTCCCATGTTAAAATAT
>JAQIVZ010001645.1:0-29428 GCA_034700945.1 Arrhopalites spinosus
CAACAGTCCAACTTTTTTAACTTCTCTTCCCCACTCACAGACTCCACAATTAGTCCACATCATCTTTTGTCACTAATAACTTATCGTTAGTTTATTCAAAGTTTATTTACAATTTAAAAATTGGAAGACCAATTTTTGAGATTTAAAAAACTAACAAACGACAAACAAGTACAAAGCTGCGGTCCCTTTTAGAAACTGCAGGAAAAAAATCAGTGAACGGCGTGGAAGCAAAAATAAATAAACAAGTCTCAATTCTACATTCCCGAAACCAAATAAAATTTTAAAAAATTCCACGCATAAAACGTTCCAAGAATTGACCAAAGAGGCCAAATTTTTGTTTTATTGAATAGAGGCAAGTGGTAAAAAAGAGATGAACTAATAAAGTAACTTTTAAAAAACTGAAATGTGAATGAGATGTCCCAATAAAAAAAAAGCTTTGAGTATGACAAGTTAATCATAAAAATGAAATGATTAAAAACTTTTGAATGGCCCCTGTGAATCTCTCACTTGACTCTCATTGACTTAACAAGCCCCAACAGATTCCAACTGACCACCAATTATCCCAAATCTCTTCCCAACAAGAACAACAAGAAAAAAAACATGGCCACAAGGAAAATTCCCCAATATTTCCATTTCCTTAACAAGCAAGAAAACCCCCAATTTAATCTGTACACATTGAACAACTACAAATTCAATTGCATCAATACATTTCTCTCCATCCCAAAAAAAATTACACGCTCATAAATCCTCTCCCGAACTTGGTCTCCCCAAAAAAACCCACACTAAATACAAGTGCAGTTGTGCACATGCACAAGAAAAACTGAAAACTATGAGAATAGTCATAAAAGAGTTGAAAAAACAATTCTTTCGAATGGGAAATAAGGAGAAATAAAAAAGAATAAAAGATTGAATCATCATAAATAAATTATCACCAATTCCAATTCCCCTCAACTTTTCAAACACAAAAAAGTTCCATGGCCATGGGCACACAAACACAGGAAAATTTAAAGAGTGTTTAGCATAGAAAAGAATAAACGTCAAACTAAAAACATTTAATTTTTGATTGTCCCTCTTGCCCACGTCTCTTCCCCCCTTTAGTTCTTTTTTTCAAAAAAAAAAACGTGAGTTCAATCCACAATTTTTCTCAAACCCTTTCCTCCATTTAAATTATTCAATTTGAGGAGATAGAGACAAGATGATCATGAATGACTTTTAGTGTTGAATTTGAGGGGTATATAAAAAAAATAACATGAAATTCATCCATTGGATTTTCACCAATTAACTTGACTTTATTGTCAAAAATCTAAACTCAAAATCCTCTTCCCTATTGTCTTTCATCCGTAATTCCCTCAAGAGAGAGAGAGAGAGACAATAAAAAAATGATAATCCCAGTAACCACATTGCCCATGTAACATCAACTCTATAAATTCTCCCAGACAGCCCCTGGACAACCCAGCCACCTTTGATACTTGATACAAAAATCATCCATTAAATTTTTGATTTGGTTCTCAACTCTTTTTCAACCCTCTCTCTCTCCCTCTCTCTCTCTCTCTCTCTGGTGTACAGGCACAGGTAAGACTGGAGAGATGGAAATTGGAGAATGAAGATTGAAAAAAATATATTTTGATGGAGAGAGAGAGAGAGAGAGAGTGAGAGAGAAAGGAGGGGGAGGGGGAAAGGATTTGGAAATAAAAAAGTGGGGAAGATGATACGTCAGTCTATTTTACAAGTCCATAATTTTAACTTTGTACTAGTTTTATGGGCCAACAATGTCAAATAACTTGAGTCAATTCCTCCTCCTAAGGCTTTATGACACCCTAACTCTCCGCCGTCTCTTTTCCCCTGCCTCATTGACATTTAGGGACTATAGCTTATACTCTAAGCTTATTAACAGAGAGAGAGAGAGTCAACAAGAGGATGAGCCGCTGTAATATATAATATATGGCCAAGCCTTTATTTACACAACTAATTGGACGATTCTATCTCTATATACGTATGTACATACATATGAGAGAGACATGCAACAATCTGAATCTTTAGACTTGTATTTTGTGTACACTATGATTTTAAAAAAAAAACATTTTATTGGCAGGTAAGGTTCCCTTTGGATGTGGGTCAAAAATTATTCAACAATTAAGGCCCTTGAATTTTAGATGAGGACAAGACAAGAATTCTTTCTTGTCCAGGTGAAGATGAATAGACATGAAAGGAACCGAAAAAACGGATTAATTAGCGGGAAAATGTCAAACATTTTCGATTCTTGTCAAGTGACCAGAATCGTAGTACAAGGAACATGGCATGGGCTGGAAATTGGAATTTGTGGGATATGGAGAATTGAGAGTTGAAGAGAGGAAAAGTGGGTTAAATTTAACATGTCGACTGTCGACTGTCGTGATACACGAAAAAAAAGAAACTGGTTGTACAGTATACAGTTAAGTCTGACTTGTGACCTGGCCTAAAGAAATAAATTTAAATAATTTAATTGAGATTTAGAAAAATGCTCTATATTTAATTTAAATAAAGTAATTTCCCTATTGGCATTTTTAGCTTTCTCCCCTCCAATTCACCTTCACCTTTGCAAGTGTCAAAGGGCAGTTTTGGTTGTCATGAGTACAAATTATTGATGCACAAAATTATTTTAAACCTCCCGGCATTTCAGTTCTCTATTGTATTTATTTGGTATTTATTATTGTGACATGAAAAGGTCAATAAAAGCTCACTAATTGCAATTAATTTGTGTATTCACCTGATGAGAAAATGGGGACTTGTATGGTACGCTTGAAATAATAATTAAATTAAATATAATTTAATTATAATTTAATTAATTTTTAGAGTTATTTCCTCCCGCCAAATATAAGAGGAAAAATGAGAGAAAAGAATTGGAAAACAATAAAAAAAGAATATTTGACAGTCCCCCTTGACAAACTAAGTGTCAACTATGACGTCTCAGACTCAGAATGGCTCATGTCAGCCATGGAAGATGAATCCCGGGAAATTTTGGACACAACAAAAACACCAAAAAAAACAATCACTAAACAACCCACTTCAACTAATTCACTAAATTTGACGCCACTCAAAGCCAAACAAAAGGTGAACGGAATTTCCAGATTCCTTCCAAAAATTTCATCTTCTGATCACGTCCCGCTCTTTGCCATTTCCTCTGACTCAGACTCAGAGTCAGATTTCGACGGGGATCATTTTAATAATCAAAATAATAAAAACAATAAATACTTTGAATAAAAAAACAACATAAATTTAACACCCTTAAATGGACTTGCAAAAAATATAATTTACATAGAGAAAACTGTAACGGTTTGGCAGTTGCAAAAAAAATGTAAATGTGGTGTCATTTTCTTTCTTTTTTTTGCAAAAATGATGGCCAATATTCTCAAAAAGATTTTTTATGGGGTATCCGTGACCATCAATTGTTTTTGTTCTGTGTCTGTAGTGAATGACAAATAATCTAATAATGATCATCATCATTCTTCTACAACTCAACACCAAGACTCTCTCATAATTATTTCACCTTTATTTATTATTGGAGAAACTAGACATAGCGTACAATGTACATGCAAATTTCCAAGTTTCTTCTATTTTTTTGCCAAACGCATCCCCTTCACCTTCTCAACGAGATGAGCAAAGGTGTTGATGCAAGAAGAAAAAGAAGATGAGAATTTTTGGCAGTTTACTTTATGTCCAATCTAATTCGTGTTATTCCTAAAGTACAGATACAATTTGACATTCCTTTTCCTTTTTATTCTTCTTCTTTGCAAGAGAGAGAGATGCCAATTACTATTATTATTGTTATCTTGTCAAAGGATTATTTATGAACCAAATTTTAACTTTAAATTCTATTGGTCAAGTGTCATTTGTTGAATTGTGATGATGGAAAAAGAAAGTTTCTTTTTTCTTGTCAAATAGTCACAATCTCCCATCATTTTTAATTTGTGATCTTCTATAAACGAATTCTTTTGTCGATATTGGGAAGATTGAGCAATTTTTTTGGGGGGCTATTGAGATTGAGATATCCTCATTTAATTCATTTTTGGGAATATTTTAAAATGTTTTTTTTTTTTGAGTTTCAGTTTTTTGTTCAACTTGGACGCCATTCGTATAAAATAATCCCCCCCCATTGTCGAACACTTAGGGTAAATATGCCCCCATTCATGAGTCTAATATTGCGCAGTGCAGTCATAATTAATAAAAATTAAAAATTAAAAAGATAAAAATTTTAAACTGTGTTAACTACAGATTCTTATCCTCTTCCCCTATTAAAAAATTCAAAATGTTATTTTTTATCAATTTAACTCATTGTGAATTTTATGGAAGGCACAGTTTTAAACAATTAAAAAATTAAAAATAAAATAATCAAATCTTTAAAGCTCATCTCTCCATAAAAATAAAATTTTAATCAATTTATCATCTCTCAAAAATACAATAAAAAACATTAAATTATTTTCCTTTTCTTTTTCTACCCATTAAAAAATTTAAACTTCACCTGCAGTCCCTGATAAAAAGAAATCTTTTCCGCAGAGGACAAAAATAGAGAAAAAAAATATTGCTCCATAAATCAACAGTCTAAGCCTAATTAAGAAAACTTACTTGTTAAAAAAAATGAAGCTCTGTCTAGCTGTACGTAGACTGTCAATAAAAAAAGAATATTTGGCCCCAAAATGTAAATTTTGGGCAAACAAATCTCAAGAGAGAGGCCAACAAATTTTTACATATAAGGAACCAGAGACACAAGCCGTGTCCGAAACTCCCCGCAAAGAAAAGGGAGGAAATGAAGAAAAAAAAGAATTTATGGGACTAGGACAATATGTGGAGGATCATTTTAAAGAGTTGATTGTAAGCCAAAAAAAAATTTGCCCCATTGTTAATTCCTCTTCTTTTTTAAATTTAAGAAAGTCTCTCTGCATCACTCCAGAGAGAGATGCGTGGTTACTTTGTAAGACTTTTGCAACATACAATGTTCAAAGAATGGGTTCACTTTGTACCATTGAGAGAGAGAGAGAGCTGTTTGAGTTTGTGAGTTGTGCCAAAATCATAACCATAAATAAAATTTCCTAAACAAGTCCAACTCTAACAGTCAAATCCCTTATATGTAGAATCTATAGGAGAAGAAGAATATTTTTTTGCGTGTCAATACAAATCTTTATTCCAAACTTTACAACGTACCCTATAACATGACCATTAGGCAATCAAGTACAAAAGATGACAAAATACTTTTCAAAATTAATTTATTCATCATTTTTTTCATTTTTTTTGACTTGTGTGTGGAATGTCAATTTTTTTGACAATTTCTCCATAAATTAAAGTCTATTTATTTATTTGTTTCGTCTCCACGCCGCTTATGAATTATCTCTTCCGTGAAGCCACCAACGTCTCTTTGGTCCTGTATGTACAACGTAGTTGATTTAAAGTAAAAAAAAAGTGTCGAAAAAAATTAGATGCCTAAAACTAGGTTTAATTTAAATGTCAATATTATATTTAATTTAAAGTTAAAACTGTTTAAAATAGTTTCAAATTCCAGACTTGAATGCCTAAAGAATTTTGAGCCTCCCACTTAACCCATTTCAGTAGCTGTGCTTTAAGTGGTGAAAGTCAAGAATAATGTGCCCCTCTTCAAAAAGTTAAAAGAATGTCGTCTACAGTTAAGAATGGTCTGTTTCATACAAAAATCTAGCAAATGTCCTTGACTGTAAATGGTAAAAATTGTGAGTGGAAAAATTGACTCCTGGAATTTTCGCCTTCGACACAACATGAATTTGAATTGGACTTGTCTAGATATATCCCAAGATAAGCCCACCCCGAAAAATACCAAAAAGATGAGGGTCTCCAATACAGAGAGAAAAGACACGTAGAATATATGAAACATCATATCAATTGAATCAGTTAACCCAAAAAACAGAAATTAAATGAAGGCTCACATACCAAATAACCATGTTCCTTCCTTCTGTTCTCCCCAACAAAACTTTTTTTCTAAATTCCCCTCTCCTACTCATAGACTCATGTCCCTGTCAGCCACAGGTGACACTTTTCTAGAATCAACTCTTTAACAAAATATCACATTTTCCACGTCCTCCCTCTTATCTTCTTCCCCATCCGAAACTTATACCCCTGCTCCTGACTCCTCACTTTTTTACCTTCCTCTCTACCTCTGCATCATACACAAAACTAGAGCAAAGGTACAAACGAGTAGACGAATTCGTCTCAAATTTCAAATGTACAATAAAAATGAATTTTAGAAATGTCAATTTCAAATAGAGGAAACGAGAGAAGGCCCTATTATTTTTTTTAAAAAAAAATTGTCCTTGTCGGTCCTTGTACAGGGAGTAATCAAGCAGAAACAAAAAAGATAAAAGGAATCCCTCAACTTCCTATTTTAAGCCTGTTTTTCATTCTAAAAAAACAACCTTTTGTTTATCATCATTGCTCATGTAAGAGAGAGAGAGTCATTTTTAATGATGGAGAGAGAGAGAGGGAGAGTTAAACGGAAATGTCACAAAAAAAGTTAACCATCTTTGACTCGTTTTTTTTCAAAACCCATGAAATTATTAGAGTCGACACTTTCCAGGTGTAAATAATACAAAGTTGTTATTTTTTTCTGTTAAAATAATTTTACACTTTGACACCGTTCTTGATTTTTCCTTCTAGTGAGAGAGGACTGACTTTAGACAGATTCGACATTCTCTCAAGTTTTATCGCCTTGACTTTAGCGTACGAAAAAAATAGAGTGCTTCTGAAGTTGGAATTTCAATTAATACTTATTGTGCAAATTATTTTTTAATTGTAAAAATTTTAAAATAATTGACAATTAATTAGTTAAGTCTGCCGTTACTTTTTGCTGGACTTAACGTACCAACATCAACCTATATCTAGTACAGCACGATTCGTTTCATTTGGCTCATCACTCGGCGTTCAAGTTGACAAATAATATCTCAAAATATGAATTGTAGAATTTAAAAAAAAAAATAGAAAAAGTCTAGACGATTCCAAAAATTCCAAAAAAAACGTTTCTTAAAGAGAGTGGAGAAAGAGATGGATTTGAAATATATAAAGTCTACTTGATAAACAGGCCAGCAACAAAGTGAAACGAGCCATTCCTTCATTGACATTGCTTGTCATTCTATCTTGGTATTTTCAGTGGACGTGCCTCTGTCCGCCCTTTTATACACTTAACTGAATAGCAAGAGAGAGAGAACGTGGAGTAAATTTCTCAGTGTCTGTTATCAAGGGAGAGAGATCGGGAACATTTTGATCATTTAAAAAGCTCACTCAACCACTCGTCCAAATAAAATAAAACTTTACACACACCAAAACATAAACATTTTCTCTCTCTATACCTCTCCTATAAGGCAACCTTACACTCTTTCACACACACACAGAAAAAAAGACGAGAGATCAAGATCAGAGAGAAAAAAAAATCACAAGGCAGTGTCATAGAATAACAAGCCGGAGCTTGAAAAAAAAACACACGGCAGCTGTAACTCAACCCCAAAACTTTACACTTTATATATAACCAGGACACTTCATTATTAATTAGTTCATTAAATCTCCCCATGAAAAAAAAACTAGTAGAAAGGGGGCCCTTGATTTTTATCCGTTGTTTTTTTAAAATGTCCTTATAGTCACAAAATGTTGGAAATAGTTTCAATGAAGTTCATGTACAAAAAAAATATTATTATCTCACAAACATTCCCTTTTACGTTCCAATTTCTTTTTTACACTCATCCAATTTATTCCTAATCTCCAATTATTTTTTTAAAACTATTTCTGCATTAATGACAAAGTTTATTTTTAAAATTATGATTATTTTCTAAATTAAAAATTAATCAAGATTAATCTCGAAAAAATAGAATTTTAATTTATTAACTTGGACGCCATTCAGCTCATATTTCCGATAAGAGAGAAAGCCACAAGGCTGGAGATTTTTTTTGGTTTTCTCCTGGTTCGTCAATGGCCTTTATGTGGAATCAATTAGACTGTTGATTGTTGTAGGTCCCTTTTAATTAATTAACAAAGAGGGGGAGGACTCTATAATTAAATAATGGGAAAGCAATAAAATTGTAGCCTCAAGAGAAAACGGAAATAGTCTCCCATGTTCAACATTCCCCAAGAAAAACACGTGTCCCTCTTTTTTTTGCTCAATGTTCCAATTAAAGCCAATCAATGGGCTTGATCTTGCCAACATTTTTATGACCCTAAAAATTTTCAGTTTATCCTCCCTCTAAACTCATTTAAAAAATTAGGGAAAATTGTCTATAATTTTTTTTTCTGTTTGTTTATCCAAAGATTTCTATCAAAAAAAACATAGTTCAACAATTGCCTATATCCTCATAACTTGCCATTGCATTGCATTGGATGTATGGAGATGTGGACTTTAGTCTTGAAATTGTTAAATAAATAAAGAAAGAATTGTTTTTTTTACAGTCACAATTTCTTAACTAATAAAATATAATAAAGAGAGAGAGAGAGAGAGAGACTTGGGGTATATCTCCATTGTAAAAATTGTGTGTTAAATGAGCCTCATGTTTCATTTACATAATTCCAAATATTTTTATTGTCCCTCCATGTTTAAAACTCTCTCTCTCTCTCTCTCTCTCTGTGTGTGTGTGTGTTAAAGACTCACAGTTGTAAATTGTTGAGTTTTACACTGTAAATCAAGAGTTGAAAAAGATGGAATTACATTTTATTTAATTTATATTCTTTCCTTCACTCACCCGTGAAAAGATGGACGGAGGGAGGGAAACTTGTAAAAAAAAATTACGATTTTTGTACAGTCAAAAGAATTCTAGTTATCTTTTTAATCTACAAACATAAAATAAATAAAAACATTCATAAATATTATTTATCTTTGGTATTTCTTTTTGCGTTTATATAATTTCATACGTGTTTATTTTGAAAAAGATTTTAATTTAATTTAAACAATTCAAAATTTATTTTTTGTTGGACTTAAACGCCGTTTGTCAACAGTTTTCAATCACGATGGAATGAAGACTAAGAGTTGAATTGACGTTGAATATATCTTATTTGAAATAAATCCAAAATTTAAATTAGTTAAAATTCAATTAAATTAAAAATTTCATTCAAAATTCTCCCTCAGTCAAAAAGAAAAAGTCCTCAAGGAAATTGAAAAAAGAAAAATTGTCATAAAAATGGAGAGTTAATAATTGTGGAATTGTTACAAGATAAAAGAGTTTTCCTCCAAAAAAAAAACTGGAACTGACTCCTGCCTAGTCTTAAAATTTATGAGGATGATTATTTCCCTACATAGAGACTACATCAGTGAAAGGTAAAATTGTTATAGAGGATTTGAAGAGGGGTTAATCTTAATTGAATTCATTGTCCCTTTTGCTAACCTAATCGTAACCCTAATGAGGATAAAGTCAACTAACCTTATAAACTTCCTTATAACCCTCCTTTACCTTTACAATTAAGCTACCTCACCAAATCCACTCCCTTTTTTTCTCAACTTGTCCTCTTCCCCCTTTAATTTTATGATAGGACTAGCATCTTACAAGCACCCCAAAAAATTTTTTTTGTCTCATAATCCTTTATCCTCGTAGGATATTATGTGAACATGTATATAAACATGTGACTGTCAGCTTCATATCTCAGCTTAATGAGCTTATCTCTCACAATTCTTGTTTCTCTTTCTCACATTGTTTCATATTGGAGCGTCCCTACAATCATTTTATAGCACCTCACATTTTATGACACTTAATCTTTTTTTATTCAAATTTTTTACCAACCACTAAACTTCCCAAACCTCTTTCGTGCCAGCGACACAACCAATGAATTCACCAAACGGCGTCCAACTCCAACTCAAACTCAACCAAAGAAAATGTTTTTAATTTAATTAAAATTCTAATATTTATTCTCTTTTGAAAATAAGACATCAAAGAGAGGATGATGCATATTTTTAAGGTAAAATGGACAAATTGACTAAATGAAAGAAATTAAAATCCCCCAAACCGGGGGCCATGTTCACCCAACCAACCAGCTGACATTGTCAGATGACACAAGTCCATTGCGTGCAATGGACTTAGTGAAAAAAGGGAGCCAAATGGTAGAAAAGTCTAATTACTTGTAATTTACATTAAATGTGCTCTCCTTACTTTCCCTCAGCCCACCAGCAACAAAAAATACGGCATATTTGTAAGTTGTATGGCAACGGCAATGGAGTGGAAAGACACAATTAATCTTCATCATCCAATCACCTCCAGCATGTACCTCGTCATGAGATTGGCCTCCCAAAAAAAAAACTAAAACTCTCCAATGTGGGCCATTGCATGGATTTATCAAACTTTAATTACAAAAAAAAAGATTTTTTTTATTCTTTCTCTCTATACAGAATTTCTTTTCATTTACAAATGACAAAAATTAATAAATTGAATATTAATAAATTAAATATAATTATTATTATTTTCCGTCATAAAATAAGCTGACATTTGTTTTTTTTTATAAATTAAATTAATTTAAACGAGGCGCTAAAAATGAATGGTAAATTCTTAAATTTATTGTAGTTTTTTCAACTAGTAATTAAATTTTAAAAAAAGTCATTTCAAATGAAAATACAAACACACACACAAAAAATCAAAAGAGTATTTGTATATAAAGTTGAAAGTGCTTAAGAGAAATAAAAAAAAAATTGAGACTTTTTTCTTAAATCGTAATTAAACTAGAAAAAAAAATTTATGGCAAACTACAGATACACAAATCTACTAAATTAAAATTATTTAAGTAGAAGTAGAGATACTATCAATCTTGACTTGTAATTTACTGAGATCAACATTAACATTGGGACTGTATGGCCGCCCTAAAAATTCATCAGCAATTCGTCCCGCCTCCCTCAATCCACTGAGAAGGGCTCCATGAACTGTGGCTGGATAATTGCGAATTGTATGCTCCCCTAATTTCAATCAAATTTTTTCAAAAACCCGCCGTTTCGACACAATTAAAATAAAAACCCTTCAAAATTAATTTTTACCTGCAAAGAAGAGACGATGAATTGACTTGTCAGCTGCCTTTGGATTTTTAGGAGGTTCAGTGGGAGCACAAGACCCGGTCGTCTGTGGAATTTCTTGACTGCTATTGGCTGACACAGGAGCTGACAAAAGGTCATAATCATTTCCGGATGACCCCACCGCCACAAAAGAATAAGATCCCCTCGCCCAGGGGTCACTCTTCCATCGTGTGACTAAAGTGTCTCTTGGCTTTAAATAAATTACAACAAAACCAATTTTTAATGATAATTAATTAATAATTAAAAAAAGAAAATGTTTACCTGAGGAACTTGACCTCCAAAAATGGCTTTGAGTACGGCAATGCATCGACCCACAACGACGTCATCAGAGACTTCCTCCATAACGGCAGCCGCATCACCAGCGACGAGAGCCAAGAGGACGGGAGCTCGATATAAATTCCAAAAGAGGAAAAGTTCACCCCTTGAGGCCGTCGTGGAGCCGACATGACCAAATAAATTACAATTTGCGTCCCAAAATACACGGTCAAAACACAAGACCACTTTATTCAAATTACCAAAACCAAGGCGCATTATTGCATCTACCTGTAAATTTTCCAAAATTAACAATCAATTAAAATTCTAATTTAAAAATTAATTATTCTGCTCTAGTTTTTAGTACAATACCTTCCACTCTGGTAAAGGCGGGTTGAATTGAACGGTATTGTAGTTACAAATTGACTTGAAATTAATATTATTTGTTGGAATTATTTGACCACTAAAAAATTGTATGGAATGACGAAGTACTCCTAAAGGTAGAGTACACAAGACGACGTCACCTGTATAAAAAAAATTATTTAATTACCAAAAAATAATTTTAACTAATTAATTAAACTTTTACCATCATAAGATTTAATTTCATTTGAGTCTGTAAAAGTCTCCGTCGTCACAATTTCAACTCCCTTGGCCTTTATAAGAATTTTTCGGACGGCTGTATTAAACCGAATGTCAAGTTTCTCTGCCAAAGCCACTGGGACACAGGAGTAGCCATTGCGAACTAAAATATTAAAAATAATTATTTAATTTTATTTAATTCAACGCCGTTCCAAGCAAATCATCCATCAAAACGCGAATTAAAACTAAAGGCAGACAAAACTGAGTTTCTGCAATTTTGGTCAAAATTTCGATAGGAAAAAAAGAAAAGTCAAAAATATAGAACACAACATTCTCATTCAATTTAATTAAAGATTATCTTAAACAATTTTCTCTTTTGTAAAAAAAAACTTTTGGGGGATAATTACAAATGATTAATTATCCACAAGAAAAACTTGGACAAACTTTTAGTCATTGCCGTCATTGACGCTCAACGTAAAAACGAGAGGCGGCACCCAATCCCCCCTCCCCATTTTTACCTTCTGTCTTATAGTGTAAGTAAAGTAACGCTACAAAAAGTTGAATAAAATGTTACACTTTGGCAAGTTAAATGAATTACTCACCGTCGACTTGACTTGATTAATCAATAAGATGACACAATGCCAAATTGTAATTATTTTAATTTGTAAACTCATTTAAAACAAAAATTCCAATTACAACTCTAATGAATTGTGTCCTTCCCTCATTTTTTTTCAAAAAAAATTGAAATTGGACTACAATTAGGCTCTACCCCCTTCCAATATTTCTTTATTCTTAAGGAACACCCAATAGACAATTATATTGTTATAACAGATCATGTGATGCAGGTACATAACAAAGAGAGAGAGAGAGAGAGAGAGCTGTCAGGTTGCTAACGAGCCCCGCAAAAAAAAGACTAAGGGCTGTGTCTATATTGTATCTGTAATTATAAAAAAAGGGATGGCGGTTACCCTCATATGTATTAATCAACCCTTTTTTTTGATGCCAAAAAAAGGTAGAAACTTTTTTCTCTTTCTCTATGCTAATCTATCCGACTCATTTGCATTTTGAAGGATTATAGAGATAATTGTCCGTTTTGACACGGGGCAGGTGAGGTAAGATGGGGAAAAAAACAAGGCTAAAAAAGAGAATTACATCATCAACTTAATTTACAGTCTCCATTTTATTAGTCTCCCAACAGTTAAACAAATAGTCATTTCATTTATTTTAAGACGAAGAAACCCACACATACTCCTATATACCATTTATTTCCAAATACGACGAAAATTTCAGTGAGTGGCGTCCAGTCCTTCTGGTTTTACTTGCCAAAACTAAAAAGATTATAAACTGACTCGTACGTCTGTTACATTTTTTCACTAAATTTAAACAAAACGGCGTTAAACTAAAACATGGCAAAAAAAAGAGAGTCAAAATTCCAAAATCCACAGGACACAACAAGGACTTCCCCTCAAAAAGGAGACTCCCCAGAACTTTTTTTTCATGTCCTAAAATAATCCCACACAGAAAAAATCTCTCAAAGAAATTGAAAACAGGCTTGTCACAGACCAGTAGCAGGTCGACTGAGGGGTGTTGAAATAAAATAAAAAATCGTGAAGTTCACAGGGTGGTCGAAATAAAAAAATCAAATTGTCATTCACATCCACCCCATACATTACATTACGTTTATCAACAAGACAACAAACATTTCGTTTTAATACAAAGTATATCATGCATTGACAAAAAAAAGAAATTCTCCTCAATTCTCCTTGAAACGACGATGGGGGTGATTTTCATTGAAAAATTTTTTTTGACAAGAGAAAATTTACATGGCACATTCATTTCATTCAAACTTAACATTAGAAAACATGGTCCGTTTTTGTCCATGAAAATGATTCTCCCACAAGAATCATTTTCTATAGAAATCAGAGCCTATTAAAATTTTAGCATCTTCTCATTTTCTTCCTCTTCATTCTAAGTACCTTGATAAATATTTTTGGGATGACAATGTTGGAAAATATGAGAGAGAGAGAATGCTTCAATTATCACAAGGAGAGAGAGAGACAACAGGTGAGTTTATTCAATGGAGACTCCCAATGAATCAGTTCCATCTCAGCATCTCTTTAGTAAACAAGATCAAGAATGGCAAAACATTTTTTTTTCTCAGCTACTCTTCATCATGAGACTCTCTCATTATGAAAAGAATTAAATGGAAATTAAATGTAAGAGGCAAGGAAACCCATGAGAAATTTATATTTCTGTCATTCTTTCAATAACTCAAGGCTGTCAATATACAAAATATTTATTTTGTCTTTTTGAAATAGAATTAAATTTAAAAAATATTTATCTTCTTGTAATTGTCGTCACCATTAATTAATTTGCAAAAACGTCCCTTTTAATTAGCTTAAACCTCCAACTGTAACTATAAACTACTTGCAGCCCCTTTCGATCTGAAAATGCCAAAATCGGCGTCCAGCTCTGACAAATATTGTCCAATACAAATGATTTTTTTTAAAAAAAAAACCCAAATTAATTTCTCGAGCCACCCTTCATAAAAAAGGAAGAGACGGTGCATGAAGAATATCCAAATCAAACATGATTTAAATGGAAGAGTTTAACCAGTTGATAATAAAGAATATAGAGAGAAAAGACGAGAGAGAGAGAGAGAGAGAATCCATTTATGCCTTTCATCTTGTATCATTCCATCCACCTCCATTTATATTTTATTCATCAACACCTCCCAGAGTGATAAGGTAACCCTGCTGATTTTCACGCAATCCATGCTAAGTGTCTCAAATCTCATGTTATTTCTTTTATTCACATGGAAATCTATGACAATCCCTCCCATCCTTTCATATCCCAAAATCCCCAACAAACATCTTCCCAAAAAAAACCCTTGTGTATTCCACACACCACGCCATTCAAGATTCCACTTCATCTTTTAATATAACATTACACATTACACTATTATCCATTTTTCCAACTCTTATGTAATACTCATCCTCTTCCCATTCTTTTCATCAAAAAAAATCATCATCATCTTGAAACTTCTCTCTCCTCATCTTCTTCAAAAAAAGACAGAAGCAAAAGAGTGAGAGTTTCACATTGAGAACAGAATAAGAAAGAAATGGGGAATGTGCTAAATGGTTGATAAACACAAGACAAGAAACATGAAAAAAAATAGAAAAAGACTCAAGGAAAGCTCACGATCTCCCTCTCGACCTCTTCCCACTTGCCTAAAAATGTACACACATTTTAACATTGAATTTATTTTATTTTTTTTGACTAAAAGAAGAGAATTTTCTTCAAATACCTCAAATTACAAGACAAAGACTTTTAACTCTCTCATCCAATGTATGAAAGTCTCAAAAGAATTTCTTCATTGATATTCTGCATAGAGAGAGAGAGAGAGAGGGATGAACAGAAGCCAAGAAATTGAAAAAATGCAACAAGAATCAACTCCCAGGGTGAGTCCACTGTCTAATATAAATATTCAGAGAGATGCCACACACATTTCAAAAGAACGAGATCCATGTGAACTGTACATTGCACACTGTACAAAAATGTAAATCTCTCTCTCTTCTATATAAAGAGAGAATGATAATCCTTCATATAGAAAAAAATATATACAAGAATGAGTTTCCTATGTAAGTTGACTTTTTTTTCTCAGGTAGTGGTCATTTAATTGTGTATTATAATGCTCGTAATCGCATGAAAAAAAGAAGCCTTCACAGAGAACAAACTCATCTTCACTGTCATCATTTTATTCATCAACGTCTTCACAGTCAGAATCTGACAAAAGTCACACTCAAAAAGTCTACAGACAGCCATCAAGGCAAATTAAATACATTTTTACCTGGTGGTGGCTATTTGTTTTAAAATAAAATGAATCTCATTTTAATTCGTCTTTTAACTTTATTGATTTCAATTTCATCCCTCCGAACCAACTTCCTCCCACCTTTGGTTTTTTCAGTGAAAAAACAGCTAAACGGCGTTCAACTCCCTCAGAATAAAAAGCCACTTTACAAAATAATTTTTTGTCTCACAATCAAGTGACAAGACTCAAAAAAAATGATGCAATTTTTCGCCAATTATGAAGGCCCCCAAAAAAATCATTAAAAACGGCCACTGACCCCCTAAAAAATCAATACTATCGTCACTATTAGAACATAAAAGAACATAACAAATGACTTTCTCAACGACACAAATGACCATCATCGTCCATCTCAATTGAGTTTTAAATAAATAAATAATTCCCTCTGATCCCCCCCTCCTTCTCTCTTCATCCAAAAAAAAAGTTGGGACTATACTCTCCATTTTATATAATAAAGGAATAAAAAAAAGAGTGAAAACATCAATGTCAAACTGAAAAGCCCCTCGAGTTGTGTTACTTAATTCAAGAAAGTGACGTGGAAATCCTTCAGTCCCAGTCCCAGCCACAGAGAAAGAGAGAGAGGGGTAAAGTCAAGTTTGCCTTTGTGGAGTTGAACAAAAAAGTTAGAAACAAAGAACCGAGTTGCTTTATCCTCTTGACGTTGATTGCCTATAATCTCTTATCACATTATACGCGCATTAAGTATCTCTCCATCTCCCTCCCCATCTCATTACTTATCCCCACTAAAATTCTAATATACACAAAACTACCGACCTACATGGGGATTAAGGCCCCTCCATTGTCCATGATCATGATTATCATTTCTTTTTCTTTTTTTTATAAATATAAAACTCACATCCCTCTCTCCACAAAATTCTCTCTAATTCCAATCCCACACTTGCCCTTAATCTTTCATCCTTGATTACACCACATGAGTTGTATTTGTATGTAAAAAAAATTATTTTTAATCATTTGATAATTGGAGGATACATTACAAAAAAATTTAAATACTATAAATGATTAAAATTAATTGCTTTATACAAGCCCAATCTCCAATCCAAAAATTATGAAACTCTCTCTCTCTCTCTCTCTCTAATTCAATTTAAAAAATGGTAAAAGGGAATGAAAGTTCAAATTTTTTTGATCTTGGAGGTCCTTGAGTAACCAGCGAAGCGTTGTCTATGATATTTTTTAACAAAAGAAAGTTTTTTCAAGTACTCCCCTTGTACAAGTACCTGTACTACTATGTGTACTATGAACGTACCTTAAGGGGATAAATGAGATCACCTCATCCTGCCACTTGACTTGATTGTAAACTCTACCAGAAAAATTCCCATGGGGCTTCACCAACACAACTGATCTATAGTCAAAAGTCACGTCAAAAAACTCTTTGGGTAAAAAAGAGAAAGAGAGAGCGTGCATGGATAAAGTTAAAGTACACAGCTAAAGGCTATTGGTTTTTTGAATTTCCGTTTATAAGCTAAATCTACATGCCATCTCCAATACAATAGACTCAAGTCTCAAAGGTATAGTTAGCAAGTCAAATATAACTGAATATTACCAAAAAAACTATACACAATTGGTCTAATAACACAAAAAAAAAGTGATGAGACAATGTACATACATTACCGTGTAGATGAGGAGGGCTATAATTATACTCTAAGATAAAAAAAAATTTATATGGTTTTTTAACCTACACATACAGAGAGAGAGAGAGGGATTCAAAGATTCGGGGTGGTCGCGCATACAATTTATTTCGTAATGATCCCCACTGAATTCTCCACTGTCTATATTACTTAGTAGTTAGTGCCAGTCTTTTTTTTCTATGGCCTACTCCATACTCCCTTAACTCTTGTTTACACTTTTTTTGTCTGGGCATTCCAATTCCATAGACAAGTATTTTTGTTACCAATGTTGATGTAGTATCTATCCCCTTCATGTACCAAAAAATATAAATACTTTTTATATAATTATACCCCCATTCCCATCTCCCTTTTGTTCTCTCTCTCTCTCTTTTCTTTTATTCAAAGAAGTTTTCTTCTCTCAAAATTCTATCTTGGACTCCATAATATATTATAGGGAAGAAAAGGAGGAGGAATAACATTTTTTTTAAATATGCATATTTATAAAAGTCAACTTGAGTTTTATTGTGTAATTTTAATAATATTTCTTTCAACCATTTTCTTATGAATGGAGCTTCAAAATATTGTATGGAGTGTCACTGATGACAATTTCAAGTGAGAGTTGAAATGTTATCAAAAGAGTTTTTTTTATTGAAATTTATTTTAATTGTTTAAATTTATTTCAGTTGAACGCCGTTCATCGTCTTTTCTCCCCATGAACGGGTCAGTGTATGAACGGAGTCTTCGTTCATACACTACTTCGTCCTTTTGCAGTCTTTAAATTTAAGCAGAAAACTAGTCTTTTTTATTTTAATGTCAGTTAACTAACCTAAAAATAATTGTTGCTACCCTAAAAAAACACAATTAATTCAAAGCTAGCCAAAATAAAGGAAAACACAATAAACCACTGAGCTGCCTGGACACAGACAAAATTCGTCTAGTCTCTCGCTATAAATATCTCACAAATCCCAAATTGTATTTACACAAGAAGAAACGAGACAAGTTTTCACAAGACACGAATCCTCTCCCTCTTCATCTCACATCCCCTCAAATGAAAAAGAAAAGATATCAAAGTTCATGATATCAAAGATAAAAGCTTGTAACTTGTGTATTTGACAAGTAAGTGTGAGATACTTTGGTTCCTTCCTTCCCTCCCCTAAAAAAATTTCACTTATCGTTACTCCTCATGTGAATTACAATAACAAAGAACTCCCCATGTCTACTGTACTTTCACCTGTGATATCTTGATACTTAAAAAAAACCATCTCTCTAGGTTCTAGGTAATAATGAATACCAAACACATTTTCCATTCCATTTAAAATAACCCATAAAAAGATGACTATATAGTTAGATATTCCCCCCCCCCCCACCACAAGAGAGAGAGAGAGAGAGGAAAAAAGACAAGAAGATGGGGGTACCCTTTGAAAAACATTTTTGTTCTTGTACAACACAATTCCGTCTTGTTCTTTTACACTATGAACGGTGTCATTTACACACTGCGGGCGATGCACGCTATCCTCACTTTTTTTGGGAGAAGAGTTTCCTTTTCCACTGGACATTAATAAACTGTCTATCCCCATGAAGTGTATCTCTCCACCGAAAGAGAGAGAGGGGGGTAGCCAGTATTACATGGAAAATATTCTTAATTCTTACACCAAAAAGGAGCGGCTCCATTTATTTCCGTCAATTCCTCTGTATCAACTATTTTTATGAAATTCAAACTATTTCACAAAAATCATCTTCCCTTTCTTTAAAAAAAGTATGGGCACATCTCATGCCTTATAATCAATCGAGAAGGTCAAGATTTATACAAGAAAAAAAAAGACAACAAAAGTTATGAGAACTACAGATACAAGAAGAAGAAAGAAGCTTGAGATGATTCATGAAGATGAAGAGCATCCATCCATATCCCTAAAGAGTAAAGGCGACTGTACTTGTACTCTTAGTAGAGCTGGGAAAATATTAGTTTTTGTAGTTAAATTCGTCCGCCCAACAAACACCTCAATTATTTTCGAGACGCTCCATGCTCCTTCACTCTCTCTCTCCCTGTTCACAAGGAGAAGTGAAAAAAGGGCTTTTTTACCCTTACACACATCTCTCTCTCTGTACAAAGTTATAGTGGTCAATGGAATGCCACAATATTATTAATACATATTATGTAATACATATTAAACTGGCTCCGTCTTTACAATTCCCTATAATAAACTCTACAGACAGTGTAGAAGCAGAAGGGACCTAGAAATATATGAGACCCTTAAAAAAAACTCGTAGGAAGAAAGTCTCGAAGTTTTTGTGTTTGTTCACAATTTACTCTATTTAATTTAATTAAAGTATTTTAATTAACACTGAAAAAAACACTAGAGTCAAAAGTCAAGAATTTTTGTAACTTGGACGCCACTCGTAATGAAATGACAATTTTTAGTAAAAAAAAAGAATTAGAGACTAGCAGATGAATTTGGTTTTTATTTTCACTGAAAGAGAAAGATTTCATTCAAAAGACGACGTAGGCAGTTTTTTAATAGTTGACTCATATGAATGAAATATAGAATCCAAGGCCCGTGACCCAAGCTACATAATTTATGGAGCCGAATTGGTGGTGAACAAGCTAGAGAGAGGCCATTTGAAAAAACTAGAATATCTCCCCACAGAATCCATTTTTTTCTGACCAAGTCTCCTATACCTATTCTTACTATAGAACCTAGAGAGAGAGAGAGATCTATAAGAAAGTGTCTTGGTTCTTTAAAAGAACTGAGAACAACTAAGTAATCCTAAGAGAGAAAGAGAGAGAGAGAGAGGCTTTCAGACCGATTTATTATTTTTAATGTCTATTTGAGCTGGAAATTATGAGCTCTTTACCATATGAAACATATTTGTCTTGCTCGTTGGCAAACCTTCGTTCAAGGATAATAATATATTGTAATAATACGTCTAACGGGGGGAGCTAATCAAGTAGTTTGTATTTACTATGGCACATACCCCTCTCCCCTTTTCTTTCTTGAACCAACGCTCCGTTTAAAAACGGTAGTACTAAATCATATGGATAATTATATGACCCCACTCTCCAAATTCTCTAAATATTCCTTATAACAAAAAAAAACGAGACTCAACCCGCTTTTCAACCCACATTTTCTCCATTATTAAATATTGTCAATAATCTTACTTTATTTACTTTATTTTTATTTATCATCCTTTCATTTTACTCATTTCAATTAATTTCGGCTAAATAATTCTCTTCATCGACGTTTAGTACCGTATTTGCTGACACTTACTCGCTGAAGCCAAATTCGTCAAAATCGCCAAACGGCATTCAACCCCGCAAAAAAATATTTATTTTTTACAATTTAAAACCACTCCCCAGGGGACAACAAAAAAGAAAACAATTTAAATTTGAAAAAAAGGGTACCCCACAAATTACAATCCCCTTTTTGTCTCCAATTATATTTAACATGATCCCACTTAAAAAAAATGAGCCAACCCATCATCACTTTAAAAAGCGATTTTTTTGCACATAACAAAACAAAAAAAAATTCTACAAAATTACACACAGTCTCATTGGTTGCAGTTTCTATATTCACACTTCTCCAATTGAAACATGTTAAAAAGGCAAGGCATCTTCAAGACTACAAGAGAGACGGTTGAACACGTTTGCAGAATTTTTACAACGTGTCCAAACACTCGTTCCATCCCTTGTCCTTACAAACTTCACCCATGTTTTCTTGGCTAAAAACTACTATACTCACATTGAGAGAGAGAGAGAGGCTCATGAATTGTGAGGTTGTCATGAAAAAAAGGTAAGATTATATTGTATGCTAATGCAATGCTTGTTAAGCTGTTAAGGTTTTACAAGAGATGACCACATTTAATTTTCTACAACAAAACTTGCTCCATATCCACACTACAGTAGAAACACAAAAGACTAGCCAAAAAATCTCTTTTTATGACCACCACACGGAAAGCAATATCTGTACACCAAATAAAAAAAACAACATCTCCGATTTATTGCAATGAGATGAGAAAAAGGGATCACTTTTTGAAACATTGGCACCTCCATTCATTCCATCCACACACACACATAGAGAGAGAGAGACCCACCCTACTCATAACAAAAGAAATGGTAAACCAATAAGGAGATGATGATGATGGGCATGAAATTATTGAGAGTCTCGGATGTGAGAAATATTTTACAAGGGAGAGAATACTTTATAGGTATTTTGACAGGTATTTTCATAACCAGAGCACACACAACAAGTTTGCTTTTTTATTTATCAAAAGAAAAACTTGAACGACTTTATAAGTGTAAACATGTAGACCTTATAGGGAGAAAAATGAGAACAATAAGCCATAAAACTCTTTTTTCATATTGATAAATTTTTCAAATTATAAATTATTCAATTTCCAATACACTTTTTTATCCCCACACACAAAAGACAAAAGAGAGAAAAATCATAGAGAGATGGAGATGGACATGTGGCGTAATTTCAATTCCTAATCCTGAATCGTCATTCCAATCCATCCGGTTGGACAAGCTAAGTGAGAGAGAGAGAACATAAAATTAAGTTCAATTGAGTTCATTATGTAAAATTGTTAGCTCTTCATCTTGATCAAAGTCAGAGAGAGACAGTTTATAGTAGACAATATTACAATAAAGGTAAACTATTATGTGTAGATCAGATGGCCCCTTTTATTTTACTACCTATCAATATTTAACCATGTCCTTTTTCTTTCTTTTTCAATCTCTCATAAAGTCTAACGTTCAATTCCAATTCTTGTTTTCTCAATATTTTTCCCTTTAAAAAAAATCATCCATAAACTTGTAACAAACAAATATTCAACAATTGTCAGTCTGTAGTGTGTACATAATTTTTATTGTTTTTCAACAACTCCAACGACTAAAGACAAAGGACTATGAATTCTTTTTTAGTTATACATGTAAAAGATAGAGACAAGAGATAGAACATTTTACAGTAGTCACAAAAAAAACATTTTAAATATCTCTACAACTGGAATTTTATCTCAATCCAGTTCCACATTTTACAAGAAAAAAACTAATTAACATGCTTCGCTTCATAAATATTAATTTGACGTTTTTATAAAAACAACAAAGTAACAAATTAGACGTCCAGTTGGTTTTTTTCTTTGACAAATTAATTTTCAACGGTTCTCAAAATTTTGAATATTTTAATATTAAAATATAAATTGTATATTTTTTTGCACTACTTCCACGCCGTTCCAACTATTTTTCATTTGCAAGTGAAAACCTCTCTCAAAGCAGCAATGCAAACTGTATCATTGTAATAAATATTTTGGAAAAATCAGCTAAAATTTTAAAGAGAGTAAGAAACCCATTTAATTCAAATTAAAAAAAAGAGGGTGGGCGTTACAAAACACAAAAAAAAATGATTTTTCATTACCAATTAACATCAAAGTTAAAGTCAAGATTGTTAAAAGTAAAGATATGGCTTGTCATTTTACATTATTAAACCAACTCTATCCGCATAACTTATTCTCTCTCTCTCTCTCAACGTAACAAAACGTAATACCATAAAATACAAGAAGTTTGTACAACAAAAGAGCAGGTTGTGTCCACTATTGAACAAGAGAGAGAGAGAGATGAGGGGGGGGGTATTGAAAGAGATCGTTGGGCATGCCTATGAAAGGATTGCGATTGCGGTATGATAGCAATATTTTTATATTAAGAGAAGATAATAGGTAGGACTCAAAAGAGTAAAATAATACACAGGCATGTACATAATACACCTTTAACAAATTTCCTCTTATATAAAACAAGGCCCATTATTTATGTTCTATGGATGTCACTGCCAATGATCACTAACTTTACAGTCACAATGGAGAAATAAAAAAAAGTGAATTTCAATTTATGATCCAAAATCCTCTCTCTCTCTCTCTCTCTTTAACCAAATAAAAAAAAGTGATCTCTTTTGTCTAAACATTATTTTTGCGGGGGACTACAAATGAGTATCTGTTATAGTCAACAAATAACAACAATTTTTTTAAAAAGACTTTCCAATAAATTCACTTGTTTTTTTTCTGTTATTTTATCTCCATCTCAAATTGACCAACTAACGAGTTTGACCAACAAATTCAGTTTTTTTCATTGTGTAATTCAATTAGTCTCCTCCTTTTATGATTTTCTCTTTTTTTCTCTTTGGCGAGTTCAACATAATTTTTGTGTCATTTTGGCCATCTTTAATTTGATGAGAGCGTGGGTTTGAAAAAAAATAACATTGGACAATTCAAACTTTGACTAAAGAGCAAAGTCAAATTCCAAATTGTTAATTGGGGAATTAAACAAGGAAACAAATTTTTCCTTATTGTTCAATAGTATGAAATGCGGATGTTACAAATGAAAAAAAAGATGCGGTGATGAAGATAAACATGTAAAGGTAAAAAAAAGGCGGCTCTCCATCACTTGAGGCAAACAACAAGGTTTGAAAAAAAAACCATTTAGTCTTTAGTTAATAGAGTACAAAATACTACAAGTTTTAGTTCAATATTTATTACATAAGCCAAGAGCATTTAATACCTAAAAAAGAAAGCGCCTTGTAATCTAGTTAAATTTAATTGAGATTACTTTATACAGTTTACAGAATTCATTTTATTTGTTGTCTTCAATCCATATAGCCATTTCAGATGATTCGGATAAGACTCCTAGTAACCACAATTTGGCTCTGCAGCGAAAAAATCTCAAAACGGCGTTCAAGTCATACAAAAATAAAATAAATCCTGCAAAAATATGAACTGTGTCAATATCCATAGCCCCTCCAAAAAAAAATCAATTAAATTTTCACCTGCTCCCCTCAAAATATTCATCAACTAGAAAGAAAGTCTTTTTAAAAAAAAAAACTAAAAGGAATTTCTACAATGGAATTTGATGATAGGGCACCTTATTGAAGACTTGAGAAAAAAATATAGAGACTAAAAAAAAAGATGGATAAACCATGGAGAGATCACTTCACACTCTGGACCCCTCACAGTTTTCATTATTTAACTACATTACGGCGTTTTTACCTCAACACTTTTAACACCACACTGCGCACTCTGTCTCTCCATCAGCCGTTCCAGTCCCAAAGAAAAAAAAATCTATCTTCACCCATCTCTTTTTATCTTGACTCTATTATACACCCATACCTTCAACAGTGCCACAGCCAGAGCCAAAGTCACCAGTCACAAAAGCCTTTAAATTCTAATTTAAATTTTATATATACAAAATCATCTTCTCTCTCTCTCTCAAAAACATAAAAAATCCCATGACACTCACAATTCATGACTCATGGAATATTAAACAAGGGTGGTAAAAATACTAAGTGAAAAATATTTTTTCATAGAGAGAGAACTAGAGATTGATTTATGGAACAATGCAATTACTCTCATATATTTATAGCCCTCCTTTTTTAATACCCATCATCATATATTTTATACAAAAAACCACACACACACACACTCATGCAAGTCTGTACATGCCAATATTATGTACAAAAAAATTGTGAACTGTATTATTTTTAAATCCTTAATCCCATTTATTTTCAATCTCCCTTCCCTAATAAATCACTTAATAAAAAGAAAGCACTCAATAAAATTTTGCACATGTTTCCTTCCTCCAAACGCCACCAAAAAAAAATTCTCAAGAAAATCAATCTCTCCTTCTTCTTCCCTCCCCGAAAAATCGGCCAATAGTCCAAATCGATAGAAAAGTTGGAGCCAGAAACTCCATGAAATTAGTAAAACTGATAAGAAAACAATAGGGGGGACACCAAAAAAAGACGACACGTACGTACTCCCTTAACAACGGTACTTGATCCATGGGGTCATTCTCCATAAAATACCTCAATATATTATCCTCATAACAAAGACATTTTATCCAGGATACAACAAAAACTCTTAAATGTTCAAGATATGAGCATATGACATTTGTCCCCAGCTGCACTCCCATTTATCAAAATGCTTTTTTATGAAGGAGAGCGAGAGCGATTAGAATAAAAATAAAAATAAACCCGCCAGGGAGAATAATGTGACAGTTGCCTATTTTAACCCCGGTTTCCGTGTCAAGAAAACTATGCATCTTTTTAAGTCTCGCGTCATCTGTCAATAATGTTGATAAATATTGTGTGTGCCGTCGACCAAAGAAAAGAAAAGGGGGTGAGGCCCTTTTCTATTCCATTCATTTTCTTGTGTACACTCCAAAACTCCAACTCCAGCTCCTTTTTTTCACAAGACAATCTCCTTGTTTAGATAACTGGCCAATTTCTTATATAATGTAATGTACCACGTTATATACTCATTTTTTTCAATTTGTTTTCCCTTTTTTAATGGTCCAGTATATATGTAAGCGAGTCTGTTGAAATGATGTATGATTTTATGTACATGTATTAATTTTAACATTTAATAATGTCCACATTTGAATTCTCTTGATGTTCCTCTATTTTTTTTATACAATACTCAATGAAGATAAGATGAAGACTTCCCATGGTTTTCCCTCTTCCTCTCTTCCTAAATGCTGTGGACCTTAGCTCCTTGAACAATTTTATTAAACGGGGCGAGCACAGAGAGAGAGAGAGAGATGGAGAAAAGTTTTGGAAGGTACACTTGACATTATGATACGAAAATTAATGATGTGTCGAATAAAAACAATGCACCTCTTTCATCTCACCCAACAAAAGAGATGATGAAACCTCACCACCGTCTTATCTCTCTCTCTCTTCCTAAAACCTACGCCGCATTTTTTATACACACTTTTTTATGATTTGTAAATCCACAGCTTTTTTTATACATGATCCATCCGATTATTCATAACTCTCTGTAGTTGTGTTCCATACTGTTCCCTAGCACACTGTACAAAAACAAAGACTTTGGCTGTACATTAGGTAACGTTAGAAGTTTAAGTTGAAATGGATGGGCAACCTTTTCTTGTTAGTTCATCACTTGTGAGAGAGTGATGAGTGGCGTGCAAGTTAAACAATTTAATACACTATTTACGACTTTTATGGATGGGAGGAACCTCACTAATAAAAATTGAACAGTTTTGGCGTTTTCCCTTTTTTCTGCTTGTACGCCATGATTTCTTCTTTAATAAATTTATTAAAAATAGACCAAACAACATTTTACTATACCTGTGTGGTTGTGTGTAGTCATATATAACAAAAAGTGTTTATGCAAATTAAATCAACAAAGTTTTATCCTATACAAATGTAAATGTACAGGTTATAAAATGGAAAGGTGTATACACAACAACAAAAAACTGTGTGTTGTATTTATAGTCCTCATCATCATAATTCGTAATCGTACGTTGATCAGAAAAAAAAATCGGACAAGAAGGGCTGTTCCATTTTCAGTCACTCAATTTTGTCAGTTGACCTAGCTGGAGACTAGAGAGGTAACAACAAGTTTTTTTTAATATGGACAAACAGAATCAACAGCCCGTCAATATTTATTTTAATGGAGATGTTCAGAGTCAGTCGACAGTTCCAAAATTTTTTTAAACGTCATATATCATTAACTAACAAGATTATTTTTTTTCAAAACATCAAAAATTGTAGAAACTGCAACTCTTATTTACTGGGGACGTCTCACTGTGAAACCGTTTAATCGGCGTCAAACACCCGCAATAATTAAACTATTTTGTCTAAATTATTTCCTTTTTTAAAAATTTAATTAAAATAATCCCGTACTCTAAAATATTTTCAAAAGTAAAAAAAAAGTTCCCGATGTAAATTTAGTACTAGCATGCAACTTGTTCATTTTACATAAGGTAGTCCAAAAAGGGGTGACTTTTTTGTAAAAGATGGATGAACGAGTCCCTTGTTACCCAATAAAAAGGAATAAAATATAGGGACACACACAAAAACCTTGTCAAGTTTTTCCTTCGACACACTCCACTCCCCCTCTCAAAAAAAAGTGCCAAATTAAATGGAAAATGAGAAGAGGCAGGACGTCCCAAAAAAAAAAGTTTTTCATTTTTTTCCCCAAAAAAAGAAACCATTTTCTGCACGCAGTCCAAAAAAAAAAGTCACAAAAACTTTTACCTTACTCTTGTACTTGTTACATATAAAGATACGAGACCAAGGTGAGCGTGTGTACTATTGATTTGTTGAACGAGATAAAAATGAAAATGTTATATTTTTAATTTTTTTTGAAACATTTTTTTTATGGATAAAATTTCATGATAAGGAAAGTACCACCAAACCACCATTTTTTCCCAGTCCCCTCCCCTTACATGCAATGGGACACATCCCTCAAAAAAATTCATTTTTCAATCAAAATCCATTACTCAACCATAAACGACTTGATAAGTTAATAATCCCAGGTCCCAATTTTATACAAGATGCATCTGTCCCCCTAAAATTTTAGGGATGATTAACTAGAGTTGTGTGGGGTTAAATTTCTTGGTTTATATTTGTACTCGTATTCTATAGGCCATGTTATTTTTTATTAGTCTATTGTTATTTTCTTTTATATTCATCATGCAAAGGATATTGACAAGCTCCACTTACTGTGAGGACTTGCCATGCAAAAGGGAGGAAATGACGAGAGAGAGTCTAATGAAAATGAGGGAGAAAGAGTGGAGGGCTCCATTTTGGAGTTTTCGAGTGGAACGTTCGTCTACTTTTGTACTATAGACTTATAACAACACACGCAATAGGCAGCAAAAAAAAATTTTTTTATCGTAATAAAAACATAACACATGGTACGCCGATCATGTAAACAAAAAAAAAAGATTTGGATAGTCTAAAAATTCTCAATTTATGAACTATTGTCGCTAACTAAACCTAAGAGACTCAACTTGACTAATTCGTCAAATAATTCTACAAATGGCGTCAAACTACAACACAAATCAAAAATGAAAAAGCCGAAGAAGACAAAACCGCTGCCCCAACTATTACAACACAACATGACAAACAAAACAATGAACGGCGTCAAACTCCCAAAAAAAATGATTTGAGTAGACCAAAATGAAGATGTTTAAAGCAAAAAACGCCAAAAAGAAGAAGCTCCGACCTCCCCCTGGAGAAAGAGGGGAAAGTAGAGCACGGACCACGTTCAATAATAAAATTTTGTGGTGTGAGTAATTTATAACTTAATCCTAAAGTTAATTTAAAATAACAATCCAAGAGCTTTAGAGAATTAGAGAAAGAGAGGGAGAGAGAAAATATTTAGAATTCAAATCACTAGAGCCATTCCACACAAACTCAACATATGTACAATATTTTACTCTGCATAAAGATCAAGACGGGAACAAGAAAACACAAAAGGATTTTGAATTTAGCCTCTCAAGTGTACAAGAAGATGAAGAAGAAGAGTTTTAAAATCCTCCTGTTGAATCCCAAAACTTACAAAATACAATCCCACAAAAGACACACAGAGTTGAATTGAGAGTGTCTAAGACAGAAGGATGGAGGATGGATGGAATAGCACAAGGATAAAAATTCTCCAGACTCAAGTCAAAGATATCAACAGATTGTAAGATTAAGGGAGACATGAAAAACCACTTTCATTTAGCCGGGGACTACATGGGAAATGAAAATAATTAAATTAACTCTATACACATCAAAAACCAAGACCTCCACAAAAAATACTCACTCGAATCTTCTCTACAAAATGAGATGAACAATCAAAAACATTCTCCCCGCGCTCTATGAATTACAAACGACAAAATTTAGCTACAATCTAACTTCTGTACACAATTTGGTTCTTGTATGAAAAAAGTTGCAATCGGCGTTCAACTTGTACAAAAATAAATAAATAAATAATATTTTTAAAAAAACTGAAATTAAATTAAAAATTTCTCATAAAATCCACAAGAGAGAAAGAGAAAGACTTGTAAAATTTTTTGAGTAATGCCCAATTTACATTCCCCATATAATATCCTGTGCTGATTTTCTGTAATATATGCTCCACGAAATAAAATTACCAAACTGGAAGTCTCCTATCTGTAGAGAGAGAGAGAGAGAGTACACAAAATAAATAATAGTCCACCATTCAAAGAGTATATGTCGTAGCCCAGAGTGGGGCTGGTCCAGAGCGGGGCTGGTCCTTTACTGGCCTAGGCTCTGGCGGGTAGCC
>JAQIVZ010001646.1:0-29410 GCA_034700945.1 Arrhopalites spinosus
ATACATCTAGGTAACAATATTATCAATTTTGTGTGAAGATATTATGTTTCTAACTACTTTCATTCTGGTTCTGTACAAGTTTTACTGCTAGTTCCAATGCTTAATCCCACCCCTTTATATGGAAAATACTAGCCTTGAATTTTTTTAAATTTTAGATTGTTCAATTTATTGATTGGCTACACAAAGAAAGGTATAAAACAAAATTAGTTTGGGACCGGATCGTTCATATTGATCAGTATGATGAGTACCATAGAAAAGTAGTCTATGCAATCAATCTTGTGCAGAGAGATGCAATTGGGATCCGAACGAAATACTTCACAGTGACCTACAATTTCTTGGGAAGCGTGAGTACTATTACATTTATTATATCATACTTTAAATTGGTACTCTTGTCGTTTTAAATTTGTTTCCTGCACAAATGATTGGGATGATAGTGGCCAATTCAATAATCATACTCCAACTTGGAAAGAAAAAATGAATTCAATTCAAACCAAGCTCAATGTTGTCAATTTTTCTGTAAATGCATATCACGTGACACAAGCTCTAATTGTTGTGACGGCACTTTCACTGTGTAGACAACTAATTATATTTTTAATGAATTCTATTGAACTATGTACATGTAAATAAATTGAAACCATAAGTTTAGTTATTAAACAAGCCACAGCTCCACTTCAAACAACTCTTTTCTTGTCTTAAAATGAAGTTTTTATTACTACTTTCATTTTTGGCGGCAATAATTGTGAGCATGAGTCAGGTACAAAATATTGATTCATATCTCGAAACTATAATTTTATAAGATTGAAATTAAAACTAATGAGGATTCGTAAATTTTGTAGCAAGCGAACACCCACGTGATTGACGCCGTATTGTCAGAAAGTAGTCGACAGCACGGTAGCGGGGTAATAGAATGTCCCCCTAGGAGAAAGTATATGCCGGGACCATTAGGTAAAAGTTTTTAAAATAAATAGGGAATACTGTTCTAGTTTTTAGTCGACAACCATCTTATGTGGTCGACATAAAAAACTATAAAAAATATTTTAAAACGCAGGTCCCTGTGTATAGCGAATGAAAGCACCAAAAATAATGTAAATTTCAATCTGCCAAAGTCCAATAGGAAAGCGTTTTGAAATAATAATACTGGACGAAAGTGTCAATAACATTCCCGTTCACTCTATCATTCAGCAGAAAATGAATAAAAGCTTCATTTGTGGACTTGATTTTAAAGACATTTGATTTGTGAGCAGTTTTGTTCCCAATTGCATATGATTTTTGTATGGAGCAGTGATTTGTCAATTGCAGGTCACTCTCGCAATGTTTTTTGAGTATATTCGAAATTCCATCGTACATGTGGCTTTAATTTTGGTTCAGTGTTTCATAAACAACAAACGTCAACTGTTCATGTACACGCTACCCTTTTTTGTTCTCTAGAAGACAGCAAAAGAGGGGTCAGGAAGGTACAAACAGGATAAAATGAAAGAAAACTTACAAATAATATTTTAATAACTGCTCATCAAACTATCAGTAATAATAATCATGTTTGTTGGATTCATCATTCTTTCGTCGCGGCAGTACCCACAAATTGACCTGACAATGTGACGTCAAGAGTTCGGGTTCGACAGCAACTGACACCAGTCCAAACAATAAGTCATGGCCGCCTCTCACGCCAAGAAACAGAAACATGTAAATTGAATTTTTCATTTATTAGAAAATGAAAAAACAAGTAAGTGGGAATTGTCCAGAATTGGAAAGCTGTGATGTGAGAGCAAGGTTCAAATATGACGAGAAATTTAATGATGAAGGAGGGAGAGGGACATAAATATTGACTTTTGACCCCTCAATGGCATCCTTCTTATCTCAATTTTTTCTACGTCCAGCTCATTCTCCACACTCAAATCTCCAGTCAATCCCCCTCCCCCTCTTCATTCTATCTTCCATTCCAACTCTCTCCAAAATTCCTTCCAAGAAATTCATTTCCTTAATTATTTTAATTAACTTTGTCTGCTTCCCAAATTAATTTTCAAACTTTCCATAAATTCAGTCTCAGTTAAATTGTCATCCTATTTACTGTATAGACTAGAGTTAAATATTTAAATTTTATCAATTCTCAATTCTTGGTAATTTATAGAATTTAAAAAATTAAGATAAAATTTTTATTTAATCTGACCCCCAAAAGGGTTATGGTCAAGATCACGCAATTTTTTTTTACAAATAGAAGACAGTCTCTGTTGCAATAATTTGTGAATTTTACGAAAAGATAAAACATTTTTTTATTTATGGCAAAAATTATATTGAGCCACTTAAATTCATCCGTGATTTTAAAATAAAGATTAATTAAAATATTAATTTTAATTGTGAATTTACAATTAAATGGTGCATGCAATGTGGTGCAAATTATTTTTTTGCATCGTTTTTTACGTGAGTCAGTCCCACTCCTATGAAGAATTTGACTATAATGCTGACAGTGATGAAATCCATCGACTTGTTAATTATGGTACAGATATTTAATTGTATTTTACAAATTAAAACTCAATTAACTTTTTTTTTTAAATTATTTTTCAAGAAACCACCACAGAAAATTTTACTTTGGGTGAGTTGGTCACCAATTTACGAGAATTTGAAAAAAATATGGGGAGCAAATTGGAGAATTTAGAACAAGAAATTCAACAAATTAAAACTTCTAATGATGGTAAATTAATTTTAAATTGTAATTAATTATTTTTTAATTTGCCATTTTTTTAAAATTTAGAAAAATGGGAATCTAAATTGGAGACTTTGAAAGAAGAATTGGATCAACAATTAGAAAAACAAAAACAAGACTTGGCCATCCTTCTCCCTCCCTCGAGTCACATCAGTGAACATGAAAATAGTAAGATTTAATTAACAATTAAATTATCTCAATTAAAATTTATTTTTCTTCCAGATCCATGCGGTGGCTCCATCTTCCTCAACGGGGTCTTTGACCTCAACTACGAAAATGCTGGGAATAGAACAGACCAAGAAGCTTGCGTTTGGGCCATCCTGGCCCCTTCAGGATCGTCCATCAACGTGACCCTCCTCAGTCTTGACCTCAGTGACCTCCCTTTTGAAACCCTTGGTTTCTATCAATTATTTCACAATCAAAGCAACCCTTCGTTTCTCCCAATGTAAATTAAATTAATTAAATGTCCCGCTTACAATTTAATTTTTTATTTATTTATTTTTCAAGGACAACTGGTGAACTTGGCCAAGAGTTTAGTATAGAAGACAAGGCAGCCATTTTGGTTTTTCGGTCATGGGGAGGTCAAAATTTTCATTTTAAAATCGAGGAAATTGGAGAACGTTTTTATAGTGGAAGGATTACCGCCAATTTTTTGGGGAGGACAGTCCACGATGCAGCCAGTTTTTCGCATCCTTTAGTCTTAGGCACGAAATATGCGCCCAATGAGCGTCGTCTTATTGTCATCAAATCTTTTGGCGGGAAAAAAATTCGATTGTCTATTGACTATTTGAATACACTCAAAACTGATTTTTTATTTGTTTACAAATTTTCCCAATCCAAAAATCGGTTGTTGTACCTTCAAAGGTTAAATTTTAAAATTTTTACAAAATTTTGAATAATTTTTTAAATAACTTTTTTTTGGACAGGTATGCTGGGTCATTGGGTGAAATTAACTATTTAAAATTTGAGGGAGACGACAATGAGCCCATGGTCCTCTACTTTCATTCGATGCTTGACAGCGAAGGCGCGGGATTTAAAATTTCTTATTCTTATCGAAATTCAAATGAAACTCTCCCAAGTTTTTGGCGGGCTATTCCAATTCAAAATAAATTTGGTACAAATCTCAAACACAACAATATTCATTTCAAAGGGAAAAAGAGTAATTTAAAATAACCGCCAAATTTAAAAATTTACAGAACAATGCGGCGGTCTCATCCCCATCCTGAGTCACACAGAATTAATTTACACAAATCCAGGGAAACTAAATGACGCGCCTGAGACTTGTGTTTGGCTCCTCTGGTTTAAAAATGGCGGTCCCGGGAGTATTCTCTTGGAAGGCGCCAATTTTGAAACTGAATTTGTTCCCATTTTGACATTAACTGCACAATCTGAATTTTCGAATGATGGGAACGCCACAAGACAACTGTAAATTGAATAATAAAAATTGAAATATTGGCGCCAAATAATTTTTGAAATGATTTTCAGTTCATTGACTGAAGATTTGGGGAAGGAATTTGAACTGGCGTTCGAACCAGTAGGTCTCTTAGTCTTCACTTCGAGGTCAGGTCAAAGTATGCATTTAACTCTACGGGACATGGGTCCCTTTAGTCCGACACCGACCACGTGGGTAAATTTCAAATTAATTGAGATGGACTCAAATTTAGCGCAAAATTGTAAATATCCTGAAAAAGAAAACCAGTACCAGCCAAATGAACAGCGATTTATTATTTTACAACAATTTCCATCTCAATCAATTAATTTACAAATTAATTCCGTCAACACGCCCCCTGGTGACGACTACCTCAAAATTTATCAATTTGCACAACAATCCAAACATAAATTTGAACATTATGCCAGGTAAACCCACCATTTTTTTGCAAAATAATTTTTTTTCCAATTTTCTATTTTCATTTCAGTTTTTCGGGTGATCTCCAAGAAATAAATCAAACGTTTGTGGCTGACCCGGGTCAATCATTTTTAATTTATTTTGAAGGAAATTCTTATCCATATCATCAAGGATTCAATTTTACGTACCAGTATACTCCTCCTAAACAACTTCCTGTTGGAAAATTGACCTTTGACCCCGAATTGACTCGTAAATTTTTATTTTATTTAATAGAATCATAAAAAGATATTTAATTGGCTAATTAATATTTTTTGTGATTTTCTAGACTCCGCTCCCTGTGGAGGTTCCATTGCCTTGTCACAAGAAACTGAATTGACATTTTTTTCAAGTTCAGAGGTCAATGTGACAGAGGTCACGTGTTTTTGGCTTATTTCAACAACCAATTATGGAATGATTGGCTACACGCTTCTCGAGGAAGAATTGACCAATTCGACTCTCACAATTCAGCCTCTCCGTCTCACTGAAAATTCAACTGACATGACATTCATGTAAGATCAAGGTCAAATTTATAAGGTCAAGGTCAATTTTTCCAATTTAATTTTATTATTTTACAGACGACCTTCCCCTGATGGGCTAAGGCGTGAATTCTCGTACATGAATACTGGAGCTTTCTTAATATTTTCTACACATGAAAATCAAGGTCAAGGGTTCAAACTTTTATTGAGACAATTAGGTCAAACAGTGTCCACTTATATTACTCATCCACACCTAACCTCCAAACTGACCACTCTGACCCTTGACCCAGATTCAACAGGATCATTTTTATATCCCGAGACTGATTTCCAATTGAAGGACAATACTTATTTAATTTTGAAGCCCTCTTTAGGTCAAAATCTCAACCTCTACATGGATAAATTGACCTTTGACCGATCATACAGTTCTCTGAAAATATTTCAATTTTCTAATCAACGTCATGCACTCGAGCTGGCGCCACTTGACGGAAGTGTCGGAGTGGCTTTTACGAGTCATGAAAATTGGCCCGTCCTAATTTATTTTCAAACTCACGACTACATTCAGTCATCCAGACTCTCCATTCCATACTCAAGCCAACCAGCTCAAGGGTCAATCGAGGCAGAGAATAGTACGGAGGTCAAAGGTGAAATTTTGTGACCTTTAAAAAAATACATTTGTATCTCATTCTCTATCTAAAACTCATCAACAGGTGGCCCCACTCGTTCAGTTCCATGCTACGAATTACTGACCGTAAGAAGCCCCATGGAATTGATCTATCGTAACCCGGGTAAGCCCGAGGAAGAGGACACGTGCGTGTGGATTCTGTCAGCTGCTTATGGAGGGCCCTTTAATTTGACCTTGAGGAGTCTTGGCTTCGCCAATTTGAGTAGTTCCCTCATGGTCCATCGCTTTCTCCCTGATTCTGCAACAAACATGACATTGTAAACTATTAATTATTTTTAAATTAATTAAATTAATTACAAAAATTAACTACAAAAATTAAATACAATTAATTTTAATTGTCAATTAAATTTTTAGCGGGGTAGACAAAATTGACGACCCCACGACATTAACTGGAACCAACGTCCTCACATTTCGATCGTGGGGTGGCCAAAGTTTTCACATGAGAATTGAAGACAGGGGCAAACAAACAGAAGCGGAAGTTGAGGCCAATTTTTTGGGTCAAAGTTCAAATGAGTCAACCGTGTCAACATTTTCTAGAAATTATTATCATCCCCTTGAAAAACATTATGTTGTCATTAAACCCATGAGGGCTAAAAATATTTCTTTGTCCATCGACTACCTTAATACAGAAACCCCTCATGACACCCTCAGCGTCTTTAAATTTTCCAAGGGGCGGGACCGTTTCCTCTTTCTACAAAAGTATGACCTTTGATCTTTTAAATTTATTTTGTTCAAATTTTATCAAATTTTAATTTAACAGACTTACAGGGCCATTGGGGAGCGTTGTTACGGCGCGACATTTAGGGGATGAGAATGAGCCCATGATTTTGTATTTTTCCGCTGATTCTTCCATACAAAATCAAGGATATCGCTTGTCTTATTCTTATAGAATGCCCAATGAATCCACGTCCAAAATTTGGC
Source organism: Arrhopalites spinosus (assembly GCA_034700945.1). NCBI lineage: Eukaryota > Metazoa > Arthropoda > Collembola > Symphypleona > Arrhopalitidae > Arrhopalites > Arrhopalites spinosus. The sequence continues at coordinate 6,663 of JAQIVZ010001646.1, forward strand.
GCACTTTACACACTGGGGAGACATCTGGTAATTTTTTTTTTTGAAATTTTACAACTAAATGGCTAATTTCAAGTTTTGACAGAACTTTGTGGGGGTCTCGTGTCCATTCCGAGTTACTCTAAAATTAATTACACGAATAATGGCAATGACACCACAATTGAGACCACGTGCGTGTGGGTTCTGTGGTCGTCCAATGGAGGGAGCGCGGGTCTTGAATTGGAGTCTTTTAATTTTACTGGGTCTGACAACATTTCTGCACATTTATCCTTGCAAACCCAACCCCGAGTTGCGTTCATTAAGAAACCGCGGGAAATGTAAAATTTTAAAATAAATTGTAAAATTGTTATTTGGCCTCAATTTAATTTTTTCAATTTTTTGTTAATAGAACCGCCGCGGACAAAAGTATAGAAATTGACACGGAAGATGACCCCCTTGCCATTTTAGTTTTTGTGTCAAGACCAGGTCAAAGTTTTGAACTGGGAGTGAGAGAAATTGGCGTACGGCGGGCTTTGTATTCAAATTTGGCTGTCAACTTTGACCTTTTGAACCGAACTATTTTTAATAATACTCCCGTTTCCTTCACTTATCCAAGACTAGTGGGGTCAAGTTATACGGCCAATGAACAAAGATTTTTATTGGTGAATGGAATGGCGGGAAAATCAATTAATTTGTCTATTGACTATGTCGAAACGGCGTCCAGCTCAGATCTTTTGAAAATTTACAAATTTTTAAAGGATGAAAAACGGTTTCAGTACTACGGAAGGTAATTTTCAAATTTTTTTTACACATTTTTTAATTTATAAAAAAACCCGCCAATTCAAAAAAAAGGTTTTCTGGCCCCCTGGAAGAAATGAAGGACGCCAAATTCATGGGAGAGGAGGGGCAGCCATTTTTACTTTATTTTACGTCCAATAGTTACCTCCATGGGCGCGGTTTTCGAATTTCATATTCATATGAAAATTCTACTACTGACAATTATGGACTGACCCTTGACCCTCCATTTTCAGGTCAGTAAAAAATTATTGCGCAAATTTATTAGTAATTAATTGACCCATGACTTTTTTCTTTAGGCACATGCGGTGGGATAATTTCACTTGTAAACGCCACCGAAATTAAGTACTACAATTCGGGTGACCCCGCCGAAAAAATTTGTGTTTGGGTCATCACCGGTGTCAACGAAGGGGTCACAGGTCACACCCTCTTAGAACAAAATCTCATAACTTCTAATGAAACTTTGACAATCCAAACTGGCCTCACGTTCACTTCCACCATTTCAACTTATTCAATGTAAGTCAAATTTTGTGCCTCAAAGGTCAAAACTCAAAGGTCATTTGAATTTTGACCTCATTTATTTACAGACAAAGTCAAGATGTCGGCCGTGAAAAAATTCTCAATGAAAATACAATTTTCTTGATCTTCAAGTCCGACCTCAATGTCACAGGTCAAGGATTTCGACTTGGATTGCGAGAATTTGGAAAAACTCGAAATCTTTTGGAAATGACCGGGTCAAATGGGGGTCATCAAATTAATCTCAAGTCCCATGAAAGTGGAAGCATGGCTCTTAGTTTTCCAACAGTGAGGGGGAGTGTTGGGTCAAAAGAAAGGTTTTATTTGATTCTCACGCCCTCTACCGGCGAACTTGTTAACTTTGCTCTTAATTTTGTGAACAAAGATCCATCCTTGGACAGTTACAAAATTTTTAAATATTCCACCACCAACAATAGTTTAACTTCATTACAAAGGTTAGCTAATTATTTTTTAATTTAATTTAATTTTTTAAATTTATTTTAAATTTCCCACACAGATCCAGTCTCTATTGGAATTCACGAGAGGGCACACTTCCCCAGAACTCCAATTTGTATGGGAATGAGAACGAGCCATTGGTCCTCATTTTTTACTATGCTGGCCGACGTGTTGGAAGTGAGTTCATTTTTTCTTATGCAAGTCAACCAATGGGAAGTCTCAGTTCACCAAATAACGTCACAGGTAAAATTTGACCTTTTCTATAGTGAACTTTGAATGACCTTTGACGACCCTTTTTTTAGAAGGGAGACTCTATAAAGATTTAAATTCCGCTTGTGGTGGCTTACTACAAACTCCCGAAGTTTTACAAATTAATTATACGCGACCAGAGACATGCGTATGGGTGGTCCGTTCATCCAACAATGGGCCAATGACCTGGTCATGGACCTCGGCCAATATGACCAATTCTAGCTTGACTATTCAACAGCATGTTGGGAGTGAAGGCTCTGTCCTGACGAGATTAATGTGAGCATTTATTTTAAATAAACAATTCAATAGTTCATGATATTTTTTTGACTTTGGCGCATTTTTGTATAAAAATGTTTTTGAATTTAACACCATTTTGTGATTTTTTTTCAAGTCGCCCCGAGAATTTGGGCGCCAAAATCCCCGTTAAGAAACAATTCGCCATGCTCGTCTTGACATCAAAAGGAAATGACAGTTTTATACTCAACATGGAGGACTTGGGGTCAACAGGGTCAACTTCAGGTCAAACAGAGACTGTGAAAGTCATTGCTAATTACATAGGAGGATGGGCTAATCAAAATTATGGAACTTTTTCATATCCCCCACGTCAAATCCCAGATTCTTTGTACTCCAATCAAGAACGGCGACATTTAATTTTAAAATCTTTGCCCGCCAAAATCACGCGCTTGTCCATTGATTTCGTCAGTACTGAAATGGACAATGAAATGGATGATTATTTAGACGTTTTCAAATTTTCTAAACAGGACAATAAATTCGTGTTTCTTAAAAGGTATTTAAATTTAAAACAAAAATTATTAATTTAATTACAATTAAATTTGAATGTAGATTCACGGGAGAATTGGGTCACAATATTAAAGACGCCATGTTTGATGGGGATGTGGGGGAGCCATTTTTTTTGTATTTTCACACGGATCAATATTTCAAAGGGAAGGGCTTCAAAATTTCTTACTGGTATCATGACCCCACTGTCGACATGAGCAAAAATAATCGCACCATCTTGAACCAACCAAGTTTTGGTAATTTTTGCACATTTGTTTTTGCATAATATTGGATTGAATAAATTGTGATTTTTTAATTTAATTTTAGCCGCCGATTTTTGTAGAAGCATTTCAAGTTGTTCTGAATGTGTCCGAAAAAAGTGTCTCTTCACAGGTCAATCTTTTGGCCCGTGTAGGTCATGGAATGACCTTAAAGATTTTAGTGGTCAACCTCTCAAAACAATTCAAGAGTGTAAAGAAAAAAAACCGTTGTAAGTTTTTTTTAAAAATTTTTCCCGCCTAATAATTTTTAAATCAAATAGCAAATTAATTAATTTGTATTCAGGGCATTTACAGGAGCCAATAAAAATCTAGGAACGTCTCGGACGTCCCTGGAAATTGCGGGAATTGCTTTCTTTATTTGTGAGCTTCAGCAAAAAAATTCAAAAATTCGGGAGTTTGATTGATATTTATTGGGATATTTAAATTTTAATTGTTTTTGAAAATTACAGTAATGGGGGTGGTGTTACTAGTCATTGTGGGGGTGATAATTTATTTTAAAAAATATTTGGAATTTGCAAAAACTACCGGCCCAGATGGACCCGCCATTTCCATTCAAGAAAGGCATAATACAGAAAGTATACGACTTGTCGAATTAACTTAATTCACAATTAAATTAATTAATTCCCCAAATTTTTTATGGGCACTCTCTTTGAATCTGAATAAATTAAAATTTATAATTACAAAAATATCAGTTCCATTTTTTGGCAAATAATTTCTTCACAAAATAAATTGACAAATTAAATTTAGTGAGCCTACTTTATTTATTTAGTTGGCAATTAAAATTAAATGCAAAAAATAATACTGTCAAATTATTTAATTTGACAAAAATTCCGTTTTGCTTAATTTTACATGGAACATGGAATTTAGTCATGAGGACCAGGGCCGGAATTCACTAAACGACTTAAGTCAAACTTACGTATGCCTTAAGCATTGTAAGTTTGACTTAAGTCGTTTAGTGAATCTACCCCCAGGTGTGCTGTACTCATAAATAATTAAATGCAGGAATTAATTATTTTTAAATAATTTATTTGTCAGTTATCATGCAATTTATATTTAAATTTTAATCTCTCCATGGATTTCAATTTTACAAACCACGTGCTGGAATTTTACGTAGTAAAATAAATGCTGGAAATAATTGAGATAAGGATAAAAAATGAATGGGGGAAGTGTACGGCTTGTCTGGAATATTCTAGGATGAGTCAAAAATTTATTCAAAGCTGGCAAAGCAAAGGGAAAATACGGGGGATGCCACCCACTTCCGTCCCTCCGAGTAGTCCCCGACTCGGCGTGTTTACAAAAATTCTCTCTCGTCCCTGCGTCGTAATTCCTCTCCACGAGAATCCCCACAACAATTTTTTTTTCATTCTCCCATTTCTACGCCGGAAAGACAAGAATTTTGTTCATCTCAGTCTTAAATCTCCAAAATTTTAATTGAATCTTCTGAATCCAATCAAGGTAAATTTTTAATTTAATTCTCTTTTCTAAATCCTATACACAGTACAATTACATACAAGTCAATATTTTCCATTAAAAATAAAATTGCTTTCTCTTCTTTCAAACTCTATTTAAATTTTAATTGGGGTTAATAATTTATTTTAACTATCGCAATGTCATTGTTTCAATTGTGTATTTTGTGTATTAAATACAACGGAAAATTTCCATTTGAGCCTCAGATTAGAAAAAAAAACTTTAATGACTTTTTAAAAAGGAATGACATGACAGTCAAGTTAAATATTTAACAAGCTTAATTTTGGACAATTAAATTTAAATGTTGATTCCAGATGTCAGAAAATAAAGGTCAACCAATTCCAATTCCAACGTCAACCCGTAAGTTTTCTACAAACCAAAATCAAAATTAAAATAAAATAAAGTTTATTTTGGGAAAACAAAAGGCGCGTGGTCATGCGTGAAAGGCTTTTTTGAAAATATTTGTTGACAAACATGATAGGGTCAACGCCCTCAACACTTCCGGCACAACAAGGATGGTGGTGGCCATCGTCATACATTGGACCGAGAACACCCGGGGGGCATACCAGTACCAGTAGTTCGGTGCCAACTCAATTTGGCTCCCTTTTCAAATCTTTTTCGTCTTCTCCCATTGACCCTTCTTCCAGTCCCCCCTCCAGCTCTGACTCCAAAGGTACTTCCTCCCCCCATTTTAATTTACTTATTTAATTTTAAATTACATTTATGACAATTATTTTAATTTAACAATATTTTTGTATTTTAATTTTAGGTTCAACTACCTGGCGCAAAAATAGTCTTCAATTTGACGATGAAGATCTCATGATGTCCATGAGACTCCCCCCAATGTGAAGCCCCCTCTGTTGTTGTTGTTTACGCACTAGAAAAATAAAATAGACACGTTTTATACATGGAGAGTAAATAGATTTAGTTGAGTTTAATTAAAAAAATAGAATTGTGATACCTTTTTTTTAATTTACGAATTAATAAAAAATGTTTAAATGAACATGCAAAATGTCTCTCAAATATTTTTTGTTGTCTTTAAAATAATTTTTTCACAAATCAGCTTTAATTCTAAGTCAAATTATTTCCATTTTTCTCGTATTAATTTTTTTAATAAAAAAATTTAACGAATTTGCTCAACGGCCAACACTTTACATGAGGAACGGGAATTTTATTGAGGTGCATTAATTTAATTGAGTCAAACTAATAATTTTGACAATGCATCCATTTTGACAAGTGCCAATTACTTTTTGAGTTAATATTTGCCAATTTCTTCAACCGTTAAATTAATTTTCACCACGGTTAATTTTTCTTCATTTAATTTACTTAATGGAGGACTTCAAAGTGTAGCTCCCAAAATTTTGGGTTATTTTTCAAAATTCAAATATTTTTCATAAAAACTTGATCATGTTTTTAAAAACAAAGGACCTTATTCGATAACTTTTTGTTGTAGGAGGGCCTGAATCTTTAATCTTTCAGTACCGGAGAGCTTTCTAGCGATGCTGCCCTCTTTCTGGTACAAATTAAAAACTCCGGTGGATTTGACTCTACACTTGACCTCGTGACCTGGTTTGGACATGAAGGGAAATGTGATATGAAATGTAAGCTGACAGCCGCCACTACAATGACCGTAGGCGTAGGCGAAATTTCTATTTTCAGTGGTCAAATTGTCCTGGTAACTTCTTGAGACTGATGGAGCATGACGAGTTGAAAATGAGCAGGGAAATTTTGAGTTTGACAAGGGTAGACTAAAAACGGACGCTCATTTCCCCCGTCGAAATTTAGCAGTCCATATATCATGTCCATCGACGGTTTTCAGAAGAGTCATTTCAAACATTTGATCTGCATCAGTAGTGGGAATTTTTATTTCAATGACAGAGGGAGGTACATACGAGAGAAGAGTCTTGTCGATGTCCAAAATGTCACAAATTTGCTCCGCCGTGAGGCTTGGCTGATCCTCCGGTTGATCCAACCGTTCACCTTCGAGTTCAGCTTTGTCACTGTTGTATTCATCACTGGGACTGTTTGACCCAATTGAACCAAAACTATCATCAATCGGACGGTTGAGGCCAAAAGTCTTACTAGTTTCTATTGCAAAAATTTAAAATTAAAATTCAAGTAAATCTTAGAACTTGTCACGTTAAACTAGTTAAATTAAATTCTATTTTAGTGTTTAAAGTTTTACCTGGTAACCCGTATACATGTACAGAGTTTTCAGCAATAACTTCTGGATACTCGGGCTCAGCAGCCGCCATGCTTGCTGAAAAGTGAATACATTTTTTATAAATAAATTCCTTTGTGTAGGCCTCAAAATGAATCTGGGTGATTAGAAAAGAATTGAGGATAATTTTAGTACCAAAATCAATCGACGGAATTTGATTGCTTTGCTCCGCTTTCCACATGCCATCTACATTGCAGGAGTCAGAATATACGTCATTTTGATCAATTTTATCTAAGTTGACCTATAGAATAAAATTCGAGTTTGACGGGGTTGGACCAGTATCTTGGCTTTCACAATAAGTTGGACAAATTATCTCAATTGATTCAAGAAAAAATTTTTGGAGTTTCAGCGCAGCCCCCAATATTTTTTGAAATTCTTTGTCATTCGAGTACAGCTGAATTTTTGTTGCCAAAGAATACTAGTAGTTTTCACTTCTATTCTGATCCACCAACTTGAGTAGGTTAATCCAAAATCTTATCTTTTTAAATTCACCCACAAAGATCAAATGGTCTTGTGCTTTCATTTCGTTTATATTTTTATTTAAGTACTTTTGAACGTATTCTGGAATTTTGAGAACTGACTTCTCAACCAGAGACGATGGAAGACCCGACATTTTGTTGTTGTTTTTTTACGTCCACTCTACGGCATAGAAATTTAATGAATGATTATTTCCAAACATGTCCATAAAAGAAAAAAATATTTAGACGTTTCAAAAATTAATTCAAGATTTGTACACAGTTTTTTCTTCACCGTCAACATGTCAATTGACTTTTATGAATGAAAGGTAGCGTGTAAAATTTACTTCATGGGAATATTGACTGTGCTCTAGGTTTCATGCACACTAACCATCAAAAATGTTGAACAGGAGGTAAGGAGTATGATAAAATTAGAAGCGTAGAGCCCCAGGGAGCTAAATCCCTTCCGGCGTTTGAAATATTTACAAAAACCTTTGAAATTGTCTTGGCATACTTTGAAATAAACTGTTTTTAAAATAATTATTTCTCAAAGGAAATTTAAAAGTTGGCGCCATTAGCATAGATAATTCTATTAGTGACCTAATGACCCCTAAGCTCCCGAAAGATTACGGCTTTATCATTAGAACTGTCCCTCAGAATCCGTATAGAATATTAGTTGTTTTACACAGACTAAATTTTGAAAACATTTTTTTTCTATTGCAAAATTTGAATTTGGCGCCATTAGCATAGATAATTCCACGGGTAACCTAATGACCTCCAATTTCCAAAAAATGATGGTTCTATCATGAAAACTGTTCCTCAGAATCCGTATACAATGATAGTCATTGTACATTTTTAAAATAATTATTTTGTGAAGCAAAATTCAAACTTGGCGCCAATAGCATAGATATTTCTGAGCGTGACCTCGTGACCTTCAACTTTTTAAAATTTCAAGGCTCTATCTATAAAATTGAGCCTCAGAATCCGTATATAGTGGAGGCTGTTTCTCCCTTACTTTTTGTTCTCTAATGAACATGTGCTTTCTTGACGGACATACATTTCAATTATTTCTAGAATTTGACTTGACAATCACAGACATTCTTATCGTGGATACTTTTATTATTCAAAAAAAACTTTTAATGAGACTTATTAATTTAAACATGGCGCACAGTTCCTCCCAACAATTGAAGCAATTTTCAATACAAAAACGTCGAGATTTACCACGCGGGGACCTTCACTTAACCCTGCGTACTTCAGCAACTAAAGGCGCGCAAAATTCACACCTAAATCAAGTACAGGAAAACGAACCTCAACCAAAAATTCAAAATGTCGTCGAAATCTCAAAGATACGTGACCAATCAGCGGTCATATTTCAACTCCTTTTAGTAGTCTCACAATACACAAACGTCACCCTAATTTTATCCCCAAAGCCCCTAGAGACTTCCGGAAGCCACTATTTTGGTTTTATTTGGCCCTCAATTCTTTTATGGTGTGGGAATTGTACATCCTTTTCAAAGTTACAAAAATATTCCCGCCTTGTAAAAACCAACGATTACTATTCCGCATTTATTTTTTCTGATTCAAAATTTTCAAAAGAAATCTCCCTCACTTCCATATTTCTCCCATTTTCTCTTACAATTTGGCTTTTTATCCTTATTTTAACTGTGATTGGCTCACTCTTACTTAAATTTCGTTTAAATTCTTTTTCGCGCGCTTTTTTGACTGTATTTGGGCCACTGGTCGCATAAGTGACGCCCTTGAACAGAGCCCAAAGTCATTGGTTCTATTTTGTGTGGGTTTTATTTTGTTTTCACTTGAGCCAATTGTACACTTGTGAACTCAAGTCAGGTCAACTAGCGCCATCTTCCCAAGATGTGGACATTAACCTTGACAAATTAGTCGCCATGGGCTACCAATTCCACACGACTTGTCCTCATGCCTACCCCCGTGAAGAATTTATTGACATGTCCACACACATCAAGAAAGGCGCGCTTTCTTTGATTGTCTCCAATTGGCTCAAGCCAAATGAAACCGTCAAAATTCCAGTAGAGCGGAAACTTTTGAAAAGTGTCAACGTGAAAGTGAAAGAAAGTTTTAGAATTATTGAATTAATTAAACAGCGGGCATATTTGAATGTTTTGAAAGAGCAAGTTTGGATTACTTCATTGGGGTGGGACCTAACCCCACCCAATTTGGATTTAATTAGCGGGGTGGTGGGGTCAATAAATTTTGGGAACAATTTCACGATGATATTACATTCGCCTCGCATTCTTTAAAAGCGCATAAAATTCCATTGGATAAAAATCTTTGGCGCTTGACTCTGGAGAAAATGCAAGAAACTGTGAATTTGGCGCGACTTTCAGGATTTTTCAAAAATTCTGTTCATGTTTCTCTATTCTTGTTGTACAGTGGAGGTGTCAGTTTGGCTCTGTGTGAATTAATATTTAAGTTGTGTGGCACTGGCAAAAGTTTATTTTTTGAAATTTGGCGGAATAATTTCATTTTGTCACGAGTTCTCCCGAAAAATATTTTGGTCTTTATTTGTTCTTTCTATTTGAAAGCGATGCGCTTTTTTATGGTGAGTCATGGCCATGGGCGCATTTTGGGCCAGAGGTATGCGGTGCAAGAAATTTAAATGCGCGGGAATTTAATTTGTAAAAAAAAAATTTTGGAAAGATTTGCATTGGAATTCATTTTTTAATTGTAAATTAAATTAGTTGTGACAAATATTTAATAAAAAATATTTTTAAATTATTCAAATTTAATTTTAAATCCTTGAGTGGGATCCAAATTAAGATTGGTCAATTGAATTTCGCCACTGGCCAATTTAGTCATTTGAACTGGTCGTCCATTGACCGTGACCTTGGACACATTTTTGTGACCCATGAGACGGACATTGTCCAACTTGAGGGTGGGCATGACGGGCCATCCGTTGTGCTCCACAATCGTCTCAAGTTCTCCATTTGAGTAGACAAAGCGGGCTAAGTAGTAACTACAGAAAACAAATCAAAGTTAATTAAAATGACCGCCAAAATTTAAATTTCAAAATTAACTTACGTTCCACTTTCAATACTGTCTGTAAAGTCCAAATAAAAATTCAGTTAATTATTTAATTTCAATTAAAAAATAATTTTGGGACATACCAACAGAGTCGCCCTCATCATAGTAGAGGTGACCTTCAGCCTGGTCTTGGTCATCAAGGGTGACGATGACCCCCAATGGGTTTTGGCGGGATAATTCGGTGTTGAGGGCGGGGTCTTGAGTTGGGTAGACAATACCGCCTCTCATGTGTAAAAGAATGTGGTCCAATGGTGCGTCTAAAGTGAGACTAGAGCCCCTGGCGGACATTTCTGTACCAGTGTAGTAGTCATACCACCGATCATCAGGGAAATAAACTTCCCGCTGTACTTTATCTTGTTCCAAAATGGCTGAGACCATGAAACCTGCGAATTTAATTAAATCCCGCCATTTTAAAAATGCGCCCAATCCCAAATCACATCAAACCCAAAATGGGAAATCATTGAAAATAAATTGTAACCTTTGCCCCACAAGAATTGGGTGTCAATGCCATGGGTCAAGGAGTCAGTGGGAAATTCATGCCAGAGGGCTCTGACAACAGTTCCTCCCTTGGTCACGTGATCGTAGAAAGCGGTGTAAAAGTGAGGGAGCATTCTGTAACGAATCTCCAAAGCTTTTCGACTTGATTCAGCCACTGCTGGACCCCACACAGCGGGATCTACAATTTTAAAAAAAGTGTAAATTAATTTGTGGTTTTTTTATTACAAAACAAGGCGCTAAAATGTGGCGCTAAATTTTGAAATGCGTACCTTGTGGTCTTGTTCCCAAAACATTGTGATTTCTGGCAAATGGATAAAAGGCTCCAAGTTCTTGCCATCTTTGACACATTTGTTCCTCCGCATTGTCATTAAAACCACAAATATCTGACAAGAAAAATAAATTCAAATTATGGGCGCCAAGATTCAAAAACTTTTGTTATAAACTGGATTGTACCTGAGCCAGCAAAGGGAATACCAAACAAATTGAATTGAAGCATTCCAATGATGGAAAAGTGGAGATTTGACCAGCGCTAAAATTTGAGTTTAATTATTTGTATACCGTGTACAGTTGCTTAATTACAATTAAATTACTTGAATACTTTAGTATAAATAATTATGACTTACTGAGAAGTTGTCTCCTAGCCAGTGAGCGACTAAAATTAATTTTAATAATGTTAATCACCATTTTTAATTACAATTTAAAATTAATGATAAAAAATAAGTAGGACGTACCCCATCTTCCGGAACCGAGGAAAGTTGATCGAGAAAGGACAACGGCACGCTTGCCTGGTCTAGCGGCTAAAGCTCCACTGTCAAAAAATAATTTAATTTTTTTTGGAATTTGTACAATATAAATTAAATAATAATTTATTTATTTAATTGACTTACGCTCTAGTGGGCTCAGATTGGAACCATCCGTAGAGACTGTGAGTGTCATCTATTTAATTTAAATTCAATTAATTAAAATATCAATTTTATTAATAAATTTCTTTACTTACAATGACGACCAGCTTGGGACACGTGATCAGGGCAGAGGGTCATGGTTGCCAAATTACCACCACGAATGGCTACAAAATACACAATTTTAATTTAACACAGTAATTTCGCGAAATATTTTTTTTGCAAAAATTTGATTATTTTACCTGGTGTGTATGGTGGATTATTCCAGACATTGTTCTGCAAAAAAAATACAATGTTCTCAATAATTATTAATTAATGCCAATTTTGTTATTATTGTTCACATTTAAAATTCTAAACTTACCGGGCATCCACGTTCAGTATCTCCGCTGTTAAAATAGAAAATTTGGAATCATTAACAATTTGTCAAAAATTGTAAATTGTTTAATTAAAATGATTTAAAAATTACGTGTTGAAATTGGCGGGTTCGTTCATGTCCTAAAATATAGCAACAAAGAAAATTAATATTTAATTATAACTAATTAGGGGAGAGGCGGCTAAAAATTCACCAGGGCTAAAAATGACCCACTTGGTTTTTCATTAATTGCAAGGGAACTATCTATTATCAATGAATACTGTTCACATGAAAATTGTAGCCCAGATCATTGGGTATTCCCGTCATCCATTTTCTTAACTTGGACATCTGTTTTAGATGCTTCTACATCGAGATCAAAAAGTGTCCAAAAAATACATTACGCAGAAACTTTTCTCCAACTCCACGATTTCAAAGGTTTTTCAAAAAATCACTAGGCATGTCCAAAATGACTTTTTTGACCATTTTAAAAAGCCAGACTGTTCTTCATAAGTTACTCTGTGACATATAAATTCATGAAGTCACAGGGACAAGAACTAGTATTTATTTTTTAATTTAATTCCTCAAGTGGGGACTTTTGGCCGGTATAGCCTTTTGGAGACCCATTTTCAAACGTTAATTACGCCCACTGTTCAAGTGATGACATGAGCATTTAAACCCATCACCATGAAGCGCATATAGTCCCCTTTCAAATAATATCAATATCAACTCTGTCCCATGTCAGGTGTTCTACTGCCAGCCTCGACAAAAATGGCGACTTTTTACCGGCCTCTCCCCTATGTTAATTTAATTGTGGACTTACAATCCAAAGGCCATCAAATTCAATGAGATCATGGAATTCTTTGATGAGTTCAATCCAATAATCTCGTGTTACACTTTTACTGAAATCTGTTCAATTAATTTAATTAATATTTAAATTTCAAATGTAGAGAATATAAACGCTCAAGTACACGTGACATGTGATTCAAAATTTTTTTTACCGGGAAAATAGACTGGACCATCAGGCCAAACTTTGCCAACAGCATTAGAGCCGTCCTCTCGTTTAATCCAAACGTCCAATTGTTGACCCAAATCAAATGCCTTGTATGACCCCGCGGGCTCAGTCGTACTAATTGCTGGATCCTGAATTTTAATTACAATTTAAATAAATACAATTTTAAAAATACTTTATAAATCAATTTGTATACCAAAATGGTGACAAATTTGACACCACGTGTCTTCAATTCCTTGACGTAGGCTGGGAGTCCTGCAAAAGCTGTTGGGTTGTAGGTGAAATCCAAACGACGGTCCATTATGTCTACATTTAAATTAAAAAAATTAATTTACTTTTAATTAAAAAATGGCGCCAATTTTAATTTACCAATATCTCCATATTGAACATCCTGTGGGATATTAGCGGCTTTTGTGCGCTCCACAACTTCTTGCATGGTGGGTAAATTGTCATAGCCAAAGCGGCAAATTTGGAATCCAAGTGACCAGTAACTGGGCAATGGGTACCTGCCGACTGCCTAAAAAATTGAAAAAATTAATCAATTTTTTTAGACAATTTAGAATAAAATTTCGAAAATTGAGCCTTTGGACTTTTGACCATACTTTTGTATATTGTGAGACGACATCTTCTGGGGTGGGGCCAAGGAAGAAATACATGTCCAAAACGCCGCCAATGGTCTTGTAATTAAGTCCCTGGTCGGGCGTCACTGTAAATTGTTGCGCGTTTGAGTTCACGATCACGACGGCGTGAGTATTCCCGTCATTTTCCAAGACTGTGTAGTGAGGCTAGAATATTTCATTCCATTAATTATTTTTAAAATTCAAATTTGCGCGCCACTTGTTAAATTAAGGACTTACATGGACTCCGTACATGTTGGCGTTGTACTAAAACAGAATTTTTTTTAATTATATTTTTAAATTGAAATTTATTTCAAATATTGAGAATGCGACTCACATCTGGAGGCTGATCCTTGGCCCATAGTGGCTAAAATAAAAGTCACGTGATTATTTTAAACAATTAAAAAATTAGCGCGCCAAATAATTGTTTATGTACCCATGTCTGGGCGGCATCAAAAGTGTGACGGAATGTGCGTTGTTCATTTTCTCCAATACCATACAAATTTTTGGAGGGAAGTTTGGTTGAAATTTCAATGTACTGATCAGCAAAGGTCATGACCCCCATTGAACTGTCAAAAAGGACTGTACCACTTGACTTGCGCACAATCTTGAAAGAAAAGACGGGCTCGGCAACGTACTCAACGTCATAAAGGGGATTGGCATTACCGCCCTCTGCTGGATCAATTTGAATGGGGACTTCAAATCGGGGATTTACATCTCGAATCTAAAATATCAAAAATTTCGCACATTTAATTTAAAATTAGCGCTAATTTTAAAAAAAGGTTTGGTAAAATTGAAAACTTTAATGTTATTGCGCTTACTTTAACTCTCAAACGATGATCTCCCTGGCGCTCAATTTCAAATTCAAGGAGTTCAGCATCCTTCCCGTAAATTGAGAGCTCGGTAATGCGTTGTAGGGATAGTCTACACAATTTAATTGTAATTAAAATATTTAATTTATTTAAATTAAATTAATAAATTGTACTTGAATCCATTAGCAGTTTGAACTGGCTCTCCAACAACTTTGTAGCCGAGAGATGGAGCTGCTGGTGGGATGATGCACCAAGGAATCTAACATAATTAATTTTATTAAAAAATTGCAAATTGCAATTAAAATGGTAGTAAAATATACTTAATTTAAATTAAACTAACTTGGACGCCACCGGTAGAGGGACACCAGCTACAATTTCTAGCAATACATTTTTCTTCCGATGAATCTGGTTCGGGGTGACAGTCTACCCGGCCCTCATCTGGCATGCACGGGAGGGCTGCCAAAACTGGAATAAAAACAAGAGGAATAAAAATAATTCGGGGTCAAAGGTCAGGTGATAGTACCTGCAGCAACACAGGCCAAAGCGGCCAAAAGACAGAGAAGGGAGCGCATCATGAGAGAGAATAAAAATGGCGGGGGGTGGGAGGCCCCCTTTTATACATTTTGAGACAAGTACTTTGTTTATTTAAACAAATCCGTCAAATTATGTAAAAAAGAGGAGGGGGGCCACTTGAGTTGTGACAAGGCATTTAATTGTAATTCATCATTCTTACAACTCCATTATAATTTAATCATACTTGACATTATTCTCAATTTATTATCTTACACACAAGCCATCAATCATACAAAATTGTAATTTTATTTTGTTTTTGAGATATCAAAAATTTCTCTACTTCAAGACTCTCTCAATGGAAGATTAACTAACAAAAAAAGTTATCGAGATTTAGATATTAATCACAAATCTATTAACTTTTAACTTTTAATCTTCTTTTAATTCTTCAAAAATGATGAAAATGTTTCAAATTTTTTTGTCTCAATACATACTAAATTTTGTCTAAATTCCATTTTGTGTGAGAATAAAAATTGACGATGGCGAAAAAAAATGTTTTGCCTTTTGATGAATTTCGCACAAAATAAATTTTTATGATAAAAAAATAAAAATGACTTACATTTTGATTTTTGTTTACGCAACCATTTAAGCGCCATTTTGTGTAGTCAGTGTTCTAAAATTAATTAAATTGGTTAAGGTAAATTTAAAGTTTCATTTTTGGGGAAAAAAATTAAGGAAATTAATGACCTGCATGATTTTATACAAAATTGACTTTAAAAAGTCAATTAAATTGAACTACACGTAGTTCTGATTAAATAAGTCAATCACTCAGTGTAATTGTAACTGTAGTTTTAGAAACTAAATTGAATTTAGTAAATTCATCTTAATTTTAAATTTTAAATTAAAAATATTTAATGAGAAAAGAAAGCAACTAATTAATGTCTAATCTAATTTCATATGAGTAAATATTACAATTAAACTAAATAATAACTGTCTCATTCAAATGTCAATTAAAAACTTGAAATTTCAGTCTAAATTCACCTTTTAGCGTAACACAGTTTACTCCCATTGAAATTAGCATCATTGGGGAGGGGGGACGATCATAAAGCACGTGGTAATTATTTTGGATAGATTTTTGCAAAAAGGGACAGCCTGTCATGCCAATAAATGGAGAAAAAATGAGAGCGGACGTCAGAGTAGGGAATGGGGACTCATTGGGAGTCCCAAGGGAGGGATAAATTTTTAGTGGTGGCGAGAACGATCGACTCGACTTGGGGCTATGAAAGTATCAGTCTAGAAAAAAAGATAACATGAAAATTTTCATCTGTACAAGAAAAAGCGTGAGAATTTTGTCCAGTCTTCCTTGGGCATCCTCCAAGTGCATTTCCATCTCCCCCTTTTTTTCCTCTCCTCCCTATTTCCTACCTTCCTTCCATCTCCATCTTCCCCACTTCTCTCACCATCCTCAAACTAACATCACAATTAAATTATCCATTTCAAAATTTGCCAAAAAAAACTGGAACTGTAAATTAAGGTAAGAGAAATGAGCACATTTTTTAATTAATTAATTTTTTTTAATTTTTTTTTAATCTGTCACTCGTCACGTGTCCCAAAAAAAGCATTGAGAGCAGAGCACCATTAATTTAGTGGTGCCGGTGTAAAGTTAATTGCACAACTAAAGGCAAGTTAGAGAAAGGGAAAAGAGAAAGAGATGAGATTAAATTTAGAGATGTAGGGCAAGGAAGAGAGACACTCTGTCGCCTCTCTCCCGGTTCCCTCCGAGTTACCCGAATTCAAAGTCGGGTATTGAGCGAGCGGTAGTCCGAGTGGAAGTAATTCAAATCCGGTGGGGCAGACTGGACCACCCGCATGGATTACGAGATTACTATTTTCTACACAAAAACTTTTCACACTTTCTCTTTTAGCTTTGATAAAATTTTAATGGCCATTAAAATTTTAACTGACTTGTCAAATGCAGAGTTGGAGCAAGATTGAGAATGGAAAATCAAGGGACGAGTGAATTGCTCATCCTCCCCGCAACCTGCTTCCCATTTCCCACTTGCTGCTGTTCATCCCGTGAAGGATGTCGGGCTGTGGGAGTTTTGGAAGTTGTGAGTTTTTAATTTTTAACGTCCTCATTAAAATTTAATTAATTTTAATTTTTTTAAAGGTCATTGGGGTCGTCACGTCTATCCTTCTTGTCGTCACTGTCAACAAAGTTGACCGGAGTGTGGGAGGTTCAGAATCAGGGGGGGAATTTCAAAATTTTGATGACCCCCAAGAGCTTCAACTTCGTTACATTTTTCGTGGGTGGTCCCTATTCCCAAATTTTAATTTATAATTAAAATTCATTTTTAATTGAGAAACACAATCTTTTTAAATAGTTTTGGCGGGATGTTTCCTCATTTTAGTCATGACAATCCTGAGCGGGAGTCTTGGGATAGCGGCGGCTGATGGGGTGAGAATTAAAATTAAAAGAAATTAAATTAAAAATTAATGGCGCCCTTTTTGGAAATAGTGGTCAAGAGGTTACAGCATAGCGCACACGTGCATGGCCCCAGTGACCTCACAGTTAATCCTTTTGATGGGGATTTTGACGGAGCTTGATGGAGGGGTGGGGATTTTGTACTCAATTTGTTTTTGGGTGGTCCTCATTCCCATAATTGGATTTTACATCATGGCCGCCATCGTTTCATTTGGCATGTACCGCCAAATTAAACAGGGCATTCACAAGCCACTCTATCCAAGAAGAACCGGCATGCGTAATCCTAATGCTGAATTAATGGCTATGGCTGTTGACTATTAACCACAATTAAAATTTTAATTGAGGGAAAACGCAACAAAAAAAAATTAAATGGCAGGGAAAAATAAAATTATTCGCAATAAAAATTTGAGGTGCCTCTATAGAATTTTGCAATGCTCCAAATTTTTTTTTTGCAAAAAAAATGATTAATATTGTGCTAATAATTTTTAATGCCAAAAACTTAATGGGCGGGCCTATACATGATACAATGGATAGAAAATTTTAATTGTTAGTAAATTAAATATTTAACAACAATTTAAATTAAATTTGCCAATAGCTCACATGCGAGATTTAATAGACTAAATAAAATAAATCACATTCCATTGAATTCACAATTAAAAAAATTGTATTTTGTCTTTTATTTAAATTGAATTAATTAAAAAATTAAAAATTATTAAGATGACACATTTTCATAATTTTTAAGTTTAGTCTGTCAGACGCCTTGGCGTGTACATTAAATTGAGAATAATTAAATAAAAATTTAATTATAAAGTCAATTAAATAAAATTAATACATGTACCAAGCAATTTTTTGAAGGACATAGGTGCCACTGTTGGTGGGCGCGCCCTGAAGATTTTTAGTGTAGAAAGAATTGGCAATTGTGGGATACGAAAATTGGTAGACGGGGCGGGTAGTAAAAATGGGCGTGTTGT
This sequence comes from Arrhopalites spinosus, assembly GCA_034700945.1. Classification (NCBI taxonomy): domain Eukaryota; kingdom Metazoa; phylum Arthropoda; class Collembola; order Symphypleona; family Arrhopalitidae; genus Arrhopalites; species Arrhopalites spinosus. The sequence continues at coordinate 25,069 of JAQIVZ010001646.1, forward strand.
TACAAAAGACATAACAAGGAATCCCCAAAAAAGTGTAAGAATTTCCGCCACCCACTTGAACTTCACCCCACGTGGTTGTGTAGTAATGAAAATTGACATTACCAAAGGCTTTGTTGGCATAACTGTACTCAAATATTGGACACGTCCCATTGGCTGGGTCACCGTAACAGTAGCCACAAGTGGCTTGATATCCGTAGTTGGGTACTGTAATAATCAAATGTACAATTTAATTTAATTAGCTTAATTATTTTGATAATGTTTTTCTTGCCTGAAACGGTGGAAAGGACGTAGTCACTGTCGGCATTGGAGTAGAGGGACAGTGCAATGGGAGTTTGACCCCGGGTTGACCAGAGGCCGCAGAAAATTATTAAAAGTCCGAGTTTGTCCATTTTGAATTTTGTTTTAATTTTTGGCTCTGTTCTGTCTTGTCCAGTGGTGAAAATTTGAGTGATGAAAATATTTTAGGTTGAGTTTGTTCTTATGGGTTGGGACTTGGGAGATTAGTCATGGAGGATTCTATTTTGGTTTTACAAAATTTTGGATTATTTTGACCCCCCCCCCTCGAGTCCTCCAAGTCTCAAGTCCTTTTTTAAGGCTTATAATTTACTTACATTTGAAAATAGCTTAAAATTTAAGCTTTGTGTTCAAAGCCTTTGACACACAAAAGTTCTACCTTGGATTTAAATAGAATTTAAATACAATAATTATTTTTAAACATTTAAAAGGAACTTGGAATTGACCTTGTCACAAAATCAAAAAAAAAGGAACATAAAAATCATAATGCCGCCATTTTTTACAAAATTGCTGCCAACTATTGACCATCTCATCAAAAATAATACCGCGAGGTGGATTTTCTCAACCCCTCCCCCAATTTCTAAATTAGAAAATGAGCCGATCAATTTTAATTGTAATTAAATTAACTCTTAATATTTTGTCTGATGATTCTTAAAATGAGCTAACAAGGATGACTGGATGAGGCATTAACCTGAGGACTGTCAAGTATGACCATTCGTCAAGTTTGAATTAAAATGATTGTTTCATTTATACTGTAATTAAAAACTAAAATTAAAATGTTGGGATTAAATTGCATCATAACTCAATTAAAAATTAATGACCAGATAAAAAAAAGCAACGAGACCTAGTTGTCAGTTAAATTGTCTTCATTTGAAAGAGTACAAGCCATGCGTTTTATTGCATGGCCTATCAAACCCGGCATCTTCAAAATTTTGCAGAGCGTGGCCGCGTGGACTGGGGATGATCGAGATGACTAGAAAAATGATAAAAATTAATTATTAATCATCATCAAATATGCACACTCTCCCCCATCCCAGCCAACAAAACGTGTTATGAGCATTTGTGGCCAAAGAGCAAACAAGGCCAACAGAGATTGAGGAGGGGGGGGGGAGATAATGTTCATCTCAGAGATTGAATGGATCTTGAGCATTTCAATTAAACGCCCAACCTCTGCCCAGATGTGACCTTGAACGACCTCTTTCTATTTAATTTGTTCTTGTTCACGTTGACAATACTTTTTACTTGACTACAGCAAACCCTCAAAATATATTTTCCCTCAGTCTTCTTTGCGACTTTCAAGTGCTTGGCGCCAAAAATAGAATTTTTGAAAAATGGATACCAAAGAAAATCCTACAGTGGCCATCATTGGTGGCGGGTACTTCTTAACTTTAAATATTTAATTAATTTAAATTATTCATATTATTTGAATATTTATTTTGAAATTTGGAAATCACGTGACTTTAGTTTTGGCGGGATGTGTGCAGCCATTCAATTGGAGAAACAATTGGGAATTACCACGTACACCATTTTTGATGAAAATTCTGATTTTGGTGGAACTTGGCTTGGTAAATAAAATAAAATTGTGAATAATTCACAATTTTAAAAATTATGTTTAATTTAATTTAAAAATTAAACGTTTTAAATATGGAAAAACATTTAATTAAATAATTAATTAAATTTTTTCAGTGAATTCTTATCCTGGCTGTGCAGTTGACATTCAAAGTCATTTTTACAGTTACTCATTTGAGCTCAATCCAAGTAAAAACTAAAAAAAGTGTGCCATTTATAATTTTAATTGGCAATTAAATATTGAAAACTATTTGTCCGTGTTAGACTGGACTCAAAATTATGCATCCCAACCAGAGATTTATGAGTATGCCGTCAGAGTAGCTAAAAAATATGGCCTCTACAAAAAAGCCCGTTTTGGTACAAAGGTCACTGCCCTTGAATGGATTGATGGGGAGGGTCAATGGAGGGTTACCATCTCTGACAAAAAAACTACCCACATTTTGACCTTCGATTACGTGTAAAATGTCAAAAAAATTTAATGTGAGGCGCTATTTTTAATTTATTTTATTTAAATTTTAGAATAAGCGCCGGTGGGCCATTGAGGATACCTCACGTACCAGAAGAATTTTTAAAATTTACTGGCAAGGTCGTTCATTCAGCTGAGTATGACCCCGAGACTGACCTTGATGGAAAGATGGTGGCTGTTGTGGGGAGTGGCGCGAGTGCTATTCAAATTATTCCTACGGTATTTAAATTTAATTATAATTTATTTATTGACTCACGTGATTTCAAGGTCACATGATTTTTATGAAAAATAGATTGCCCCCAAGGTCAAGGAACTTCATTGTTACCAAAGGAGAGCCCACTGGGTTGAACCCAGAACCCAAGTAAATTCCCATAAAGACAATTTTTTCTATTTTGTAATTAAAATTTTAAATTAAAATTAATTATTTTAATTTTTAGTTTGACTTTCCCGCCTACATCAAAACAATTTTTACAATTTGTCCATTTGTCATGTGGCTCTTTCGATGTCTCATCTTTTTTTTCACTGAAATATTTTTCGGAGTTTTTAAACTCAATTCAACTTTAAATTATTTGGGTGAGAATTTTAAATAACTTTTTTAAAAAAACTTGAAAAATTAATATTCTAAAAATAAATAGGAACCATCCAAGCCAAAAGTCACTTGAAGAAGCAGATACCCTTGGATGAAAATTTGCGGGAAAAATTTCTACCCAATTTTAAATTGGGTTGTAAAAGAATTTTAGTGTCAAATAATTATTATGAAACTTTTACAAAGTCACATGTTCACCTACATTCTCAACCAATTGAAAAAGTGGCGGGGAATTCAATTCAAGTTGTAGATGGCACTACCAATAAATTTGATGTAAGTGCAGTGTATTATTTTAATTATTTAATTTGTTAATTAATAATTAATTAATTATTCGAATTATCCGAATTATTTTTAAATGCATTATTTATTAAACTGTCAGGTCCTCATTTTAGCCACGGGATTCAAATTTCAAGATTTCTTTCATCCAATGAAAATCACCGCCAAAAATAAAATCGACTTGTTGACAAAATGGCGGGAAGAGGCGCCCCAAACTTTTTACGGAATAATGACGAGTGACATGCCCAACGCTTTTATTATTCTGGGTCCCAATACTGTAAAGAAATAATAATTATTTTTAAAAAAATTTAAATTCTCCCGGCATTTAAATTTCAAATTTTGATTGTACAGGCGCTGGGGCACAGCTCAGTCATTTTCATGCTGGAATGTCAAGTTCATTTTATTGTGCAAGTCATGCGCGAAACCCTCAAAAGGAAAGCGCGCATCGTGTCTGTCAAGAAGAAGGCAGAAGCTGATTGGATGGCGGAGATTGGGCGGGAAATGTCAAAAACTGTTTGGGGAACTGAAAAATGTGGGAATTGGTACACAGACGCTAAAGGCCGCATCACCGCCCTCTGGCCAAAAAATTGTTTAGCTTATTACAGAGAAACTAAAAATGTTGACTTTACCAAAATGGAATTCAGTTACCAGTAAAAAATTTCACGACGAGAAAATTCCTTGTGAAAATTTTCAAAAATTCTAAATAAAATTGACAATTTGCAATGCATTGAAATATATTTAATGAAAACATTTAAACAGAAAAGCACACTTAAAAACATTTATAAATTCACATTTAAAAAATTAATCATGACGAAAAGTTAGAATTAAATTAGTAGAATTGACAATTATAATAGAAATAATTGTAAGACAAAGAGCCCTATCTGCAAAAAAGAATGACCCAATTTTTACACCAAGTGGTGGAGAAGCTTTCCGGGCTTTGACAAACCACGTGGGAAATCTGACCCCACTCCATGACCTCAAAAGTTCGACCGTTGACTCATGAACATGACCCAAACTCCCATAAATTGAGTGGACTGCCATGTAGACGACCAGGGCTAAAATTAAAGCCCGGGTATTCCCGTAGACAGTGGCCTGAAAAATGTTGATGACGACCACAAAAATGCCAATCAGCAAACAAAATAAAGTCCACA
>JAQIVZ010001647.1:0-29409 GCA_034700945.1 Arrhopalites spinosus
ACTAACTAGGTAATGTGGACGTCAACTAGGTAGTGTCTACGCTAACTGCTCTGTACAAAATAACGACAACATATACACTGTAAAAAAATGTATCTTGTACAGATACAGTGTACAACTATAGAAGATAGAAGTCAAGTTGTGGAAAGAAAGAAAGAAAAAAGTGTACAACGTCATTGGGATGGTGTTGCACTCAACTTTTGAAGATTGCAACATCATTTTCTTGCAACTTTTTACCCTCAAGGCAACGGTGCACGTTACATTATTACTGTAAGCTTTTTTTTCTTTGGGGTTTTCCTTCGTCTCTTTTTCTCACTCATTCTTCTTCTTCTTGAAAAAAAAAGAATTTTTTTGCATAGAATGAAGAGTCACAAGAAAATATTTTACAAGTACAGAGACAGAGAGAGAGACATGAGCAAAAGGAAAAAAATAAAGAGAAGAATTGAAATGCATATGAAAGGTATAATGTTGATAGGGTATAAAGATAAAAAGGGAGGTTGGTTCACACACACGTAGAGGCATGTTACACACAGAGAGTCCCGTATAGTTTTGTAAAATAAATAGCTTTGAAAGCTCACTCACACTGAAACTCTGAAAACCTGGGCTGATAAGCCAAGAGCCTCTAACAAATGTAGGTCATCGAGACAGGTTCGTACCGTTATGATGGTAACGGGAGTCTTTTTCATGAAAAAAGAGTAGCCTTTTCATACACTCCCAATAGTACATCTCTCAACATTTTACTCGTGTAGTACCACAGAGAGAGGGAATAGGAGGAATTTGTTTCGGGAAATGTTTCCACACTTAATTTACATTTTGACTACATAGAAAAAAATATTACAGGAGGAAATATTCCTTGTACAGATACAATGAGTCTCTCATCCTCACCGACACTAGGCATTTATGTCTATTCTAGAGAGAGATATCAAGTATAAATCATGTTCGCATGTGGTCGACAATAATAATAGAGAGAGAGGTAAAAACTGTATAATGTACATGATACACACCATGTACAGTCAATATTCAACCATTTTATTCAGTATGTATACATGGACTCCCACACACCTGTGTCTACCATCCAATCCCCCCCTCCTTGCTTCTTCCCCTCATATGATTATGAGACTAATCATATGTACATGATGAGTACACTTTGACTCACATAGTGACACATTCATAAATTTACATGACAAATATTAGTCCTTTTGAAAAAAATATAAATGCACAGTTATTTCAGAGACATGCACTTTTATTTCTCTCATTTTTTCCCCTCTCTCTACGCTTCTATACTCACACTATCAAGTGTAAAAATAGAGAGAGAGAGAGAGAGACAGTTGAAGAGTGGGGTAGTAATATCAATAATATGTGATTATGATACACCTTTTTTTTAAATGATGAATAGTCAACCTCTCTCTCTCTCTAGAGTGAACTGTGATGCATTGAGTTTGTGCTAATGGATTTGTAATCATAATAAATAATGATTATTCAAATATTCCCATGCTGAGCTCTCTGTATTTGTACATATTTTTTATTTTTACTAAAATTTATATTAGTATAAAATATTTGTCTATATATTCCTCTATTTGTATTTTCTGTATGTACAAGAAGCCGTTGTACAGATAGTTGGGAGGACAGTTAAAAATTTTTTTTTTGAAATATTCCATTGAATTTTCCATTATAATAATTTACAATTTACATTCAATTTATTACTTTTATGCTAAAATTTCCGGTTTAACAGTAACACTTTGATTAATTTATTCAAGAAAAAAAATAAAGAAATTAATATTTACTTTGGGGACATTGTCAATGTACCCACTGGAAATTTAGGTAAATTATTTGGACTGACCATCCTTACTATAGAGAGTGCTATTAAATATTCATAAAAAAATATTTTTTTTCAAAAAAACTTTTTTTAGTGGAATAAGCCAATGCGTGTGTGTAAAAAAAAGAAGAGGAAGGAAAGTGAAGAAGAAGAAAAAAATGGTTGTAGATATAGGATTGGAATTTTGGCAATTAATAATTCATAGGACCCGGGTGCCAAATTATGTCAGCTGTTGTTTGACCCACATTTTCTATATAAAATGTTCCTTTTTTTCCCTCCTCCCGAATCACGTATAGACAACATGTATACAACTTTTTTTGTGGTGGCTATAACATCTAAAAAACTCACTATGCTTGTTAGAATGGTAGTGGGGGTATATCGATCTTGTAGTGAGGCAACTTGCTTCCGCATCGAAGGTCTTTAACCTCAGTCACAATGTTGCCATCCTTTCCCCCAGACGTTTCTTTCATATCTCTATACCTTACCACTACACTCCTACTCTTTATACTCGTATCTCACCTAATATTATCTCCCTATTTTTTTCCTCACCCGTTTTTTTATTGTTGACATTTTTTACACTTATTTTTTTCCCCAACAAAATGTTGATGCATTTTTTTTACTAAGAAATTGAGGTGCATGAATTTTATATTAGACAATTTATGGAAATGTCTAGTTTATGACAAGTTTGTATATTCTCATTACCTTTTTATATATCAAAACCCTTATAAATTTATATAGAGAGAGAGAATGTCTGGACCATCCTTATATAGACTCATAAAATATTCATGGAATGAATCCATTTTAATAAGTGCATTTTCATTTAGCATAAACTATTTGTATTGACTGAAAAATGTCGGGGAGATAATCTCATCATCCCTGTCTACTCCAACATTTTTCTCATCTCTCTCTCTCTCAGTTGATAATATTATTAATCAGACTATTTTTTTATTTTATATCAAAAAAACTCATAATCCTTATTAAATTATACGCACTCTTTCATTATTTCCCCTGTGGTGAGGACAAGTGGATTTATACAAGTATTATAGACACAATAATTACCAATGGGAATTTTGTATGTATGTATGAGAGAGAGATATAGACACTTGAATCTTTTTTATTGAGTTTAATCAAATGATCAAAAGTAAATGTAAATTTACTTTGATATTCTATTTTTACTCACCTAATTCAATAGATACATACTGTATTTAGCTAAAATAAATAAACATTTATTTTTTGACGGGGTACTACACTCTACTACAGTACTACTATTACAAAACAAGACAAACAGAAAATTTCATTGATGAAAATCCTCGTCTGCTCTTTCTCTTTCTCTCTCTCTCTCTCTTTTTTGTGGGAAAATAAAGGAAAAAAAGTTTATTGATTCAAGCTACTATACACAACACAACACACATTTAATTAGGATTTTCGGGATGAATGTGCGTGTGTGTAGGGGGGGACAATGTTATATATTTTTTTACAATGATTCATACATAGTCAAAACATTAATCACTTTGCTTAGCACAATTATTACACAAAAAAAAGACTGTGTGTCATGTAGGTATTCGTACATATAATATTGTACAAACATGTGAGTTTTAAATTGTTTACATAAACTAGTCATAAAATGTTGTGCAGGCTTTTCTACAATTTTCGTTGTCGGTCGTCGGTCTATATATAAAATATTTAACTGTACAGGGAGAGAGAGAGAGGTTTTAAAAACATTTTTGACTAAAAGCATTTTATACAGAGAATACAAAGTAGAGTTGAGTATGGACAATCAGAGACAGAGAAAGAGAGAGGGACTATTGACTCCCACTCTCAGGCTAAATGTACGTCGACTTGTCTGGTAAACATTCCGGGTTTTGGTATTGGTGAACTCTATGCATCGCCCATGTTACAGTGGTAAAACTCAGACATGTACAGGCTTGGCTCTTTTTTCGTGGCTGGACGATAGGGAATAGGCATGACGATAGACAGGAACAGAGAACCAGTTTGCAAAAAAAACACTCCCTTTGTATTTAGTATTTTACATGTTGTATCAGTACATGTACAATGTAATTTTGTAATTGAGGGAATTGACAGTTCACAAACTTTCAATATAAAAAAATCTACCGCCAATTCAATCACAATGTTGATCCTTAATTTTTGCTATCATCACCAACCACAATGTTGAGGATTAGAATTTCCATAATTGAATTTTTTAAATGCATAAGAGACTGGATGAATGAAAACTTGAAAAAATATTAAAAATATGCAATTTTAAATTGTGAATAACATTTCATTTTCATTTTTTTTGTAAATTATAGCCGTAAAATTCGGACGGATGTCAAAGAAACAACGGGAGAAGGTGGAGGATGAAGTACGTTACCACAGAGCCCAAATGAAAGTGCCCCCGAACAGTGTGTAAGTGTGGAATTGATTACTAGTAAAATTTAATTAATTTTAGTTGAATCAAGAGGCTCAATATAAAATGATTTGTTTATTTATTTAGTGACACTGCGCCGGATTCCTCAAGTTATGACCATGCCATTCCCACTCCCAGTGACCAGCTCCCCTACACGTCTCATAGTACATACAATCCCTATGCCAGCGAGTAAGTCTTTTTTTTTATTTCTTATCCAATTAAATAAATTCTTGTAGACCTACCCGTACAAATTTTTTTTTGTAGCCTTAAGCACAATTTTAATAGTTTACGAGAGAACTATTAATAGTTTTTTTTGTATACACGTTTTTTGACTTGACGTTAGTTGAAATGAGGAAGTGAAAGTTCAAGATATGAATTTTAGAAAAGAAAGTCTATTAAAAAAAGTTATGATGACCAGGTGTGTGTGTGTGGAATGAATGAAATAATTGATGAATTTAATTTGATTACACAGGTACACACCGAATGGATATACATATACAGGACCGGGGAATATAGGCTATGATATACCTGGTGGTGACTTTGTAGACTCGACAACAAATCCTAATAGTGGGGCTGGATTTGAGCCTCGATCCTCCTCAACAGAATTACCCGATTCTGGAATGATGAGTCCGTCAGCTCCTTCAGCCACCACCACTACCACCACAGCTCTTCCAGAGTCTCTCCAGATCTCCGAACTCCTAGCCAGAACTATCACAGATGCCCATAACAGAACATGCCTCTATTCCAGTGGTACATTATTTTTTATTTTAAATAAAGAATACATTTTTAATTGAATGTGAGAATATGAAAATTTTAATATTTTTGAATTTGATTGGTTCACAGATCAATTAGCCGAGATGCTTCGACGCCCACAGGACATCTCAAAAGTTTTATATTACAAAGATTTAAACCATGATGAATTGTGGTTAGAGGCGGCATCCCGTCTCACGGCAGTTGTTCAACAAATCATCGAGTTCGCCAAGATGGTGCCGGGCTTCATGAAGTTGCCCCAAGACGACCAGATCGTTCTCCTGAAAGCAGGCGCCTTTGAGCTGGTCGTCCTCCGTGTCTCAAGACACTTTGACCCAGCGACCAACTCCGTCCTGTTTGGAGAAACTCTCCTACCACCCGAAGCCTTCTTGACGGAAGAAACAACTGAGGTTAAACTTGTGTCATCCTTGTTCGACGTGGCCAGGGCCATTGCCGAATTTAAACTCAACGACACGCAACTTGCCCTCTACTCTGCCTATGTTCTCCTCTCTCACGGTATGAATGGTAACAATTAACTACAACTTTTTTAAATACTTTATTTTCATTATTAAATATCATGTACACATCATTTGTCTTATATTCATTCATATTTAATCCCCCTCCCCCCATTTTCTTTTTATTTTCTATTTTTGTAGAGAGACCAGGCCTAAAAGGTACGGCAGAGATCCAACGGTTGAATCAAGCTGTGTTGCGGGCGCTACGGCTTGAAGTCGCGAAAACACATCGGCATCCAATCAAGGGAGATGTGACCGTCGTGGATGCCTTGACGGGACGATTACCTCAACTTCGGTGGGTTACTCGGCCTGGATTTCACACAATTTATATTTTCATTTCCATCTCTCTCTCAAATTATTTTCTTTTAATTTGTGCATGACTCTAGTAGTTGTAGTTCATTTGTTGTTTCTTCTTCTTCCAGTAATGAATTCTTTGTCAAAAAAGAGCTCATTGCTACATCTTTACTGTCATGATAAAAGAGTTTCTAATGCAATTATGGCCACATGTCTAGGGAATTGGGACTGTTACATCTTGAAGCATTGGGCCGACTCAGACGGATGTCCCCTCATCTTGAATTCCCAGCCCTGCACAAAGAATTATTTGCTGTCGACACGTGATTCTTAATTTTAAAATTAAAAGGTAAATCATCAAATTACTTTATTTATTTCTATCAAAAAAATAAAACAAAATTTAATCTAATCACACAAATTAATTAATTTACAGAGTTAGAGAGAAAAATAAAAGGACAACAATAATGACAAGAACAAGATTCACCAATGGACAAAACAGTGACAAAGGTCTTTTTTAATCCCCCTCCTCCTCCCCAATCAACAATCTCCCTTTAATTCCCCTACCATCGTCCCTCATCTCTCGCCAATCAAAAAACATCGGATCGACTTGAATACTGTTTTTTTTAAAAAAAATTACAGAAATAAAAATAATAATAATAATTGTTTTTGTTATACAAATTGAACAAGAAGAAGCAAAAAAAAAGAGAAGAAATTTGAACTGTTTTTAAAAAGTATACAAACAAAACAAAAAAAAATCGAGCAACAACATCAACAACAGCTACTCTGCTACCTTACTACCTACATATAAAATGCTACATAATAATAATATAAAAAAAGAATATAAAAAAACACAAAGAAATAAGCTAAAATATGTACTAGTGAAAAAACAAAAATAAATAAAGTGGACACACACTATAAAAAAGAAAAAAGTTTATAGTATGTTATACATATTATACTATATATTATTATTTGTCAAATTGTAAAAAAATGGCAAAATATATATATATATATATAAATACAGTATAATAATCCGACACTATATGTACAATAGGTAGAAAAAAAAATCAAATATTTACTCATTTTATCATAATTATCTACTACTACACTTTTACTGTTGTTAGAGTCACTGATTGATGAATTGACCCAGCAGATGAGAGAAGAAGCGCGATATATAAAAAAAAATTATGTATAGGGAATATTATATTATATGTTTAGAAAACAAAAAATCAATTTATAGGTGAGACATATAAAAGAAGAAAAAAAAATAGGACATAAAAAATACGAATACACATATATATATATATATATGTATTATTATAAAAACAAAAAGTTGATAAATTTTTTTGCTGTGCTCGGACAGAAAAAACGCGCAGTGCGCCGTCATTATATTATATATATTATGCATAAAAATAAAAAAATATTACTTTATTCATAGAATTTACACAGAAAATATAGATAGTTGACTAGTTATATACATATATATAATAATTACATTTTAAAAAAAATGCTATGCGATTTAATCACTGTATTATTAATTTATTAATATTTATTATATTACAATTATAAATATTACCTATATTCTACGGTTATACTTACCAAAATAATATAAAAAATGTTTTTATCTAAAAAAAACTCTCCCCGTCATGATGATGATGATGCCCAGCTTTTATTTTAAATTTAATTATTATTTTTCACTGCATATAAAAAAATTACTTAGAGCCAACACTGAAAAAAAGAACGGTTGAATTTGTACTGTCACTACTACTAAAATGCTACTAATAAAACTATTTCATCGAATTCAACTTTTAACTAGTGAACATGATATATTAATGTAATTGTAGACATAAATATATATATTTAAATATATTTTGTACCGTAAATACAAAATCAAATGTATTTATACTGTTGTACAGTATGTGGACACATTTTGACAGGTAAAACATGATATTATGTGTTAGAATGAAAATGAAAAACAAAAAAAGGAGAACACTTTTTTTCAGTGTTTTCTTGTTGTTGACCCAATACAGAAGTAAACTTGGCCCATTGTTTATGTCATGGGTCATTGGTTTAGGTTAGTCAAAGCATAGAAACACAACTTGAAGAACTACCTCTATATACGTCTCACTAAAATAATCTTTGAAACTATTTAACTTCTAACTTGTAGAAAATGAATTAGTGGGAGAATTTTGACATGATTCTTATAAATAATTGTAGACAAATCAAAAGAAAAACAATAGAAAGTCTACCTAATCGTAAGCGTAGACTGTAGACAGAAAAAATAATAGTTATGAACTAAATAGAAAGTATAAACTTTTTTTTATTTGGTTCCTACTATCCATATTAAATACTGGTATTTAATGAAATATTAATTAATATTTAATTTCCTCGGGGGTTCAATATTATAGTAATATTACAACTGTTAAAATCAAAAAAGGAAGAAATGACATACTTAAACTATTGTCTTGTCAATATTTATGTATTTCCCTTTTTTTCTCTCCAAATTTCCGTTTCTTTTTTTGTCGTCCATCAATTCGTCCAACACGCAAAATTTGTATTAAGTAAAAAATTGGTAGTAAATATGATACAGTAAAACTTTTTTCCTCTTTTTTTATGATACATATCTGTCCTACTAACTATATGTAACTGTCAATTAAAATAATATTATGTTGTTGACTTTTTTTATCATTTCCGAAAATCCGACTTTTTCATGAAAAACACACAAGAAGACGGATACTCACACAAATTGAAGGAGTAGTTAAAACTAATAATTTTTATTATTATACAGTTTGAGGTGAAATATTTATCATGGTCAAAATTCTTGTTTTAATATTTTTTTAGTTGTTGTGTGTCACTTGACTCACTTATTTCATTTCCCTTTCTCCTCCATAATTTTCTGACATGTTCCAATGTTAATTAAGTAGTACAAACTCCTTTTCAGTTAATTACTCTTCCTCAATACACCTACACGTTATATGTATTATGTATATTATATATGTACAGAGACAGACAGACATATTTAACCGGGTATTTCACACTATTTGAGGTCATGAAACCCTCTCTCTCTTTTTCTTTACATAAAAATTATGATGGATGATGGATTGATATTGTTGTTTCTGTGCCTTGACAGAAATAATTCTCTTTTTTTCTACAGTAATTTACATTTAATAAAAATTATTGTTCCACGTAATATTACTTGATTACCTTGAGATTGAAGAGTACAAACTACTTAATATGTGGATATTTTAATGTTGAATAAAACAGGCGGGTAGTTTTTTCTAAAAAAAGAACAACAACAATTAAATAAATAATCAAAATGGATTATTAAGTTCACTAGTTAAATGAGGTGTTTGAAAGGCTTTTTGTAGGTGGTGGAGCATAATAAATAATTACGTGCTCAGTTTACTCGGAAATTTTATTCAGCAGTACTTTACTTTTTAGATAATTTCTTCAGTTATTATTAATTATTATGCATCATCTCCCTTGTTTTAATGTAGAGTTCAATTTAATAAAAATTATATACCTCCTGTTTTTATCAATTTATAGACAGATGACTCGTCGTGAATATTTGCATCCTTTAAAATTAACTTTCTAATTTAAGCAACTTTCTCATGTCTTTCTCCCTTGTTCAATTTTTTTTTGACTTTTTCTTTTATTTCCTGTAGTGAATTCCGGAAGTGAAAAAATTTTAAGAAATATTATGATATAACAATAGAACAATAAGACAAAGAAATAAATAGTGGAAATTAATTAACGGTGAATTTGTGACAAGGTGACGGAAGAAAACTTGAAATGGATAACTAAACATGCAACATGCAACATTAATTCATACATTATTGAATGCACCATACATCATCAAATAATATCAAAACTTTTGAAAAGAGATGACTACTTTTGACTTTAATTCAGTATTGGCAATGGATCTTGAAAAAAATACTGGATTTAAAAAATTGAAAGACGGCTTTTAAGCTTTTACTTTGCTTTCTCTTTCCATGAGTCCCGCCCCCTTTTATGAAATTTTCTCCTTTACACAATGAAGCTCAAAACATGTTGAAAAATGACTTGCAATACAAGCCATCGTCTCATAAGAACATTTATAATGTGATGACTTTCAAGTTTAATTAAAATTCCAAAAATTGTTCAAGTCAATCCTTTCAAAAATGGCTTCCCAATATTTTCCAAGTATTTTTCTGAAAATTTCAAATAACTTATAATTAATTCACAAATCAAAAAAAAATCTTGATGATGAAACATAGTACTTGAAGTTTCTTTTTTCATAATTTAATTATTTTGTGAAATCCCAAAAAAGAAAGAAAAGATGGATGGCCACGCAATTAATAATTCTACGTGCTCTGTATGTATAGTTACTTACCTTCCTCATGTGAATTCTTTGTATTTAATATACACGACGAATACAGAAGGTATCTACAACATGAAGTCATAGACGTACTAAATAATTAAGAATATGTTACAGCCTCCTCGTTCATTATGAATTATGGGTCTACCTTCTTGCTATTTGTACACCGTGAAGCCATATGCCTTTTGTCAGGACGAGAATATCGACAGAATATTAAATAATATGTATTAACATTTAATATTCAAGAGGATAGTTCGACATAAAATGGAACCCACTGGTTGAAAGATTCTAGTTAAAAACAAACACATAAAAAATGATTTCTTGACGTCATGTCTTTATTTTGCTCATACACACACTACATGTATTGTAATGTGTTGTGTTGTATGTTTAATTTCGCACTGAACACAAAGTTCAGCCTTGAAAATTAAAAAGAGAGAGAGAGAGTTGAGAACACGCGTAAGAGCTTAAAACTGACAGCTTTTCTGGCATTTATCTTATACTTTATATAGACAGTGAATATATGATGAGTGCAAAGTCAAAACTTACTGGGCCATAATCATCATTAGGAATGGATGGGCCATGAGAACATATCAAAGACGGATTCTACAATCATTTCCTTCAAGGTGACAACAAATAAAAACAACTCACAATCCCCTTGAGGTCCACTATTTCAAGACCTTGATTACTCCAAGTCTGTATACTGCATGACTATGAGAGTATGTGCATGTGTAACATTACTATATTTAAACGTGATGACACACTAGGATGAAAACAATGCATTCAACAAAAAAATTCACACATGATGAAGGTAACCAGCCATAACATCCCCAAGCAAAACAAGCCTCTGACTGTAGGCATATCTACACGAAACTAAAAGCAAATCGTGAATTATTTGACATATAATTAATCATTTTTAATAATAATATGTACACTCAGCTGTTAAACTGACTAAAAAAATTATGAAATTATAGGTATATCAATGCAATGACAGAATCTCCTCAAATTAAATACAGTAATAATAAATTCCAGTTTCATGAATTTCTACAATCTGTCTCAATCCCACTCGTGCAATAAAAGAAGGTTCATCATGATGAAGGAAATATGTTAAATTAAATTTTAGAAATGAAATTAATCGAGTTTATACACGTAAATCGACGTGCATGCATCTCTTTATTGATTCGAACTACACACGAATTGCGGTCACAAATTTTTATATTCAATTACACACGTTATATGTACACTTTTTCATTTGTTTCTTGTTGCACTTTTCACGACTGCGAGTGCACAATACTTTAAACATTAACAATATATATTTATAGAAGGGTCTAACGTGCCCCCATCACATTACACACTATATGATATAGCATTCAAAAAGACGAATTTGATTTCGTTGACACATCATCGACACATCATTATACAATATCAATTAAGATGATTTTTCATATTTTTTTTAACGATATACGAAAAAGGTTCGAGCGTCTACAAAAAATAAACCGCGAGTAAGCACCTATATATGAGGTTTTGTCTAAATAAAATATTATATATATACCTAAGTTTAAGTAATATATAATATTGAAATACTATTTTAGTAATATTGTTTTTTATTTTATTATTATTTTGATGACATGTGATATCTAGGCACATACACATGAAAACATTTCCTTTTTTGTTACGTTTTGGTGTATGAGCAACGTAGATATTATTTTTTTTTATATACGAGTAGTTTGTTTGAAAGACATTTAAAGTGGTGTGTGTAGTATGTAGTGTTGTGGGAGAGGGAGGAGAGAGTACAATATTATTTTAATATTATTGTTTTTTTTGGTTGTCTACATTTATTATATCATCAATTATTATAATATTTTATCATCATTTTCTAAGAATTTGTGTTTTGTTCCAATCTAGGACCAAATTTTTTTTTCTCTTTCCTTTTTGAATATTAATATAATAGTCTTCCAGAGCTTTTTTTTGAATGATTTCTTTTCCTTATTATTCTTCTAGTTATTTTCCATCTGTTATATATCATATATATATATATAGTAGTATATTAAATCCATTATGTCTAGCTACGGAAATCAACCACCAAACCATTTGAAATACCCCAAATCTTAAACCTGCTGATATACTGACACTATATATATTTCTAATCAATTCTTGCTTTTTTGTAAGCAATTTGAGAATATTTAACAATGATTCCCCCATAATATATATATATATAATACATTCAAATCCATTGCCTGACTTTGTTACCTACACTGACAAATTGACCTTTTTCTTATACAATATATATTTTTTATATACTTTCCATATACTCATTCTACTGTCACTGACAACGAGCTATATAGAATCGATAGAGTTGATTATAAGGTCACAAACATATTAGTTTAAAACTCTTTTTTTTCCATTACGAGACGACGACACACGCAACTTGCACAATCAAAAGTACATACACAGAGAAACATGAGTTGTCCTCTTTCTTTTCCAGTTCTTGCGCTACATAATGAACAGACTAAATATAATATATATAGTGAAATTTATGACTATTAAATTAATTGGCTGTTATTGTGGTTGTTTCATTTTTAGTGGTGGCGGTGGTTGGATGATGCACTGACTTATTAGCTGAAGGGAATCTGGAACTGTATTTTGGATTTTGGGGTGTATAAGTGAAAGAACGTAGTTCATACGGAGTACTGTTACTGGTATGTCCCATGGCAGTGTCCGCATCCGATTTGCGAAATATACACATACGTAGATCAGTATGAAGAAACATGCGTCCGGATCGAGACGTTGCGAACCGAAGATGTATGAGATAGCGAAGATTTTTGGGATTACTTTTTTGGGCTTCTTGGGATGACTCTCCCAAAGGCATGTATAATATTCGCTGCCGGACGAAAGTTTGTGAGTCGGCTGGCATATCCGTCAAGTCGTACATTACAACAAACATCTTGATCACAGTTCGAAGAGGATTGAAGAGTGTCACCTGTACAAAAACATTCCATAAGTCAAATTCTCATTCTCAATATCAAATACTTTACTATTAAATAATTAAATAAATTCTGCACCTGGACAGTCCCTTTTCTTGGTACCACATAGCCCTTTTTGCCAACATTTATGTGTGCCTATTAAAAACCAAAACAAATATTATTAATTAAGTAACTCATTTAAAAAACCAAAACAATACTTTTCTTGACTTATGAAATTCACAAATTATTAATTTGTGAATTATATATGATTAAATCATATATAATTCTGACGTAACCACAAAAATAAATTGCAAAAAAAAACTGGCATGTCACAAGGAAGGAAACAGTGTGTCCCTAATATGAAGTGTAAACAAGAAATGTGTTATGTTGCGATATTTTTTAAAGTTTGTAATCGTTAAAGTGCATCAAGTTAAGCCTCAATAGGCATATTTAAATACCAATGTAAGCACATTATTATATAACTTGGCTTTAAAAATGTCGTTTGTATAGGTAATAGGTACATACTGTACATTTATTAACAAAACTCAAATGAATGAAATCCCTATGATATATATCATGTTAAAGTAGACTTTAAACTGTTGCAAAAAAAGGAGGAAAGGACTCTGTACTCTGTGAACTACTGATAATCTTGTAATGCAATGTTATCTCTTTGTAATGACTGACTGAAATTAAAATGTCATTATTAGATTGTATGAATAATGAATAAAATGATGATGGTGGTGTGTATGTCCCTAAATTACATTTTAATCATTGAAACTGAGATTAGACAAAATGTGTTATTAGGTTATTTTACAGAGATCCTCTCCTCGTCATTATTGCATCAGATGCAACTCATTGTGATAGACTGGCAGTGTAATTTTAGATAAGCTACGTATTACAAATGAAAAATCTACCATGAACATAACCATACATTGGTATGATAGTTTAAACATTTCATTGTATTAGTCCATTAGTTTATCAATATTTATCTTATGTCATTTTTTTAACACGTGTCATGCTTACCAAATATGGGGTAGACACTTTGTCATTATCACAAAAGGTGTAAAAGAAAACTGTGACTGGAACATGAATCTACAACACAGAACATACAATTTATTAGCATGTAGTAGAAATGATGTATTGTCCTATGAAAGGGAAACTAATTTTGTAATGCTTTAAAGTACAAATAATCAATATATTTCTTACATGCTTAGGACAAAAAGAACCGCCTGCAAATTCAAAGAAAAAAAACAATGATGATTAACACTTGTCAAATAAAAATATTTCAATAAATTATTAATAATAAACGAGTAATAAACGTATTTGAATAAACAAGACAAAACTTACTAGCTCCAATTTCCGCAGTGAATCCTTCTACTGTAGACACTGGCTCAATTCGTCCATTCAAAACAGACTCTTCAAAGGAACCCAGTAAAGCTGATGATGCTTCTGATGATCTGTTCAATATAAAATCAATAAAGTATTATACACTGCACATCTTTTGTATCATATTTTTGATTGACACATATTAGTAATTTAAACAAAAGAAAAGTTTGTTTATCTTTCTGTGACATACCTAGGACATTGGTACTTATTTTTATTAATTGCTGACTTTATATGTGCTGGTGAGATGAGACTTGAGTCGAAATCAAAACGATCTTGTCCTACAGTAACATGAAATACACAATTTATTTTTATGATCAAATTATGAAACTCTAATAAACAAAAGTATTAAGTTTAATATTTTTAACAATTTAGGAATCTAACCTTTCCGTAGTGGCGCAGGACTGCTTGTTAGCGGAAGTCCTGTTTTATGAAATACCATCGATGCGGCTGAAACTAACGATTTTCGGAATTTAATCTTTTCGTGTTGAGTTGGTATTGTCCGATGTCTACACTTTCCATTCAATTCTGAGTCTTCATCACTAGTTGTGACTGGAGAAGCATCTCTGATGTTTGTAGCTACCATTTGTTCAATACAACTAGCTAACGTTTCTGGTGGTTTAAGACAGAGTGGTAAAATTGCTTGACTTTCCTGCTTCACCGTACATTGTTGTCTATGTTTTTGTTGTTGTATTTCATAACTGTGTGACTGTGGAGGATAAGGACTGAGTCGATTTGATTCTAGTCGATTTGCCAATGACTGTATAAATAAATCTCGTCTCGACGTTCGAGTTAAATTTGTCGGACGAACTTTATTAAATGGTCCTGAACAAGTCGTTTGTACTTCATCATGGTCCTAAAAAAATACAGTTCATTATAATAATTAAATTACGACATGCTCATATCATTATAAATACTCGTTTCGTTGCCAATCAATACAATAAATATTCATCAATCAATCAAGTACAGTGCCCATTCTACTCACCTGAGTACAGTGATGTTTGCCTGGTATGGTACATTCAGATGGAAGTTCATCGATCGTTGTTGAAGGTCCCGGAATGTAAAGTAGATCAGGAGATTCTCTTGATGGACTCTGAAATCTCCTTGAAATTGGAGATGGATCCAACAAAGACTGACTTAACATTGGAGACCTTTTCCCACTTCGAACGGGACAAACAGCATTTGAACAAAGTATGTGAGGAATTTTTTCGGATCTCGGAAGAGACTTGACAACAACCTAATTTTAATATTTTCATTTAGTTCCAAAATTATCATAGGTATAGTTGTAGAAAACTCAATGTTCTTGTACATTGTACAAAAATATGTAAACTCTCATACTTGAAATAATAAAATACCTTGATAATGTTATTCTTGACGGTGGCTACCGGAAATTCATGATCCTGAGGTGTTCGCACAAACTTTGACTCAAAATCTTCACCAGGCATATGAACGCGATACATTACATAGCGTGGCTCTACTCCTTTTGTCAAAGACAACCAAGCAGATAGCTGAGAAAAATGAAGAAACGATCGAACCGCTTGTAAAAGATTCCGACCAGCGGGACTCGGACTAGAAGAAATGTCTGAAAATGAATCAAAAATCAAATGTTATGCTTAATTCAACAATTCTTCTGATTCATGAGTCAATTCTGTACATGATTTTCCAAACAAAATGCATGATACAAATACTCTCTTATTCATTTACCTCTCTTCGTTGACGATGTTATTGTCCATTGCTCTAACAAAACATAAGCTGTACAACAACAAAAAAAACCATCATTATTAAACACATTAACGAAAATATTAAAATATCAGAACATATAATGAAAATCTTTCTTACCGGGATCTGGCAACGGCGACACTATAGATATTGGTAATAAGAGAGAATTAAAACACATGAATTTTCATACAAAATAATACAACAATATATCTGCTACAGTTACAATACACAATAGTGATGTTATATGATTTTCTCACCTTCCCCTGATGTTGACTTATCTTTTCCACACTGACAATCACTGCATAGAAGGACTTCAATACACAATGGAACACCTGTAAAGAAAAAATTATTGTTAAAAATGAAATAAAATATAAAACCTAGATGCGTAATATCACTTTAAAATAGTAAAAAAAAGTTATGTTGTGAAATATTACCATTTCCCCATAGTAGAGCTGCGTGCTGAAAAAATTATTTTGATACAATGAAACGTTTATTAAATATGCCACTTTATATTAGAACATATAAATATTGTGTATTTAATTAATTTACTTACTTTCCGGAAGTTTTCTTCCCTTATGCACTGCAATAAAAATGAAGATACATAACATTAACATGATAAAAAAAAAGATTTTGCAAAATGTTTCCTCTAATCAATAATCCTATAAAATATCCACTCCAGCTGTCAGCAAAAAAAACTCTAAATAGATACCATACGTACTATTATATACAGAAACTCGTTCTATTAAACCGTATAATTTAGCATCTGTTTAGTATATTAATACGAAGGACAAAATTTTGCAGTGCTACCACTCCTAATAATAAAATTATACATCCTATCCTATATGTCACTATTTATAAAATTAAAACTCTTGTACACAAAAACAAATCACAAAATTCAAAGTACGGTTATCAACCTTCTACACATCAAATTAAATTAATCTTCTTCTCCTACATGTCGTATTATTATGACATGATAAAAGTATACACTAGGGATTTAAATACTAGTTTAAATAATATACAATCAAAGGACAAATAATACTCATACTTACCAAGTAATTATCTGGTGCACACGAATGACCTTTTGTATTACTTTGTAGATACTGAGTACAATGTGGTCCTTCACCATATCCTCTTGATGCCAGCCCTTGTATACGACCCTCAGTGATTAGGAGTCCTAAAAATAAAATACCAATTAGTTTTTCAAAACAAAATTTCAAGTTATTTTTATCCTTTCAAAAATTTTCCACTCGTACTTTCCGAAAATATTCCCAAATTTAACACTTGAAACTAAATTAAAATGAAATATTTAAAGAATTATATTTAATTTACCTAATCCTAGGAAAACTTCGTGAGGCTCCGGTTCCGGAACTTCAGTCCTTGAATGCATTCTTTCTCACTTAAAACCTAGAAGAAAGAAAGAGAGAGAGAAACATTATTATCGATGATGTTCCATGTACAGTCAGTTGAATAATGATGAAATTTCACATGTAAAAAAAGAGACTGACACAAAACTTGACTCCATGCGTTATAAAAATGAATAATAATGTATTAAAACACAACTAATTATTATAATCAGTATTAAAAGTAGGATAGGATATGAATGTGTGTTCAGCCACATCATCTCTGTTCTTCATTTTGTATCTTTCAACAAGACACACACACACAGAAAAAATTGTTCTTCTTTGTGACTATGGTAAAATTTACACAATGCACTCTCAAACAACACCTACACACACAACAATTAGGGTTACCTTATTTTTTATCTCTCTTTCTCTCTCTCAAAACTAAATGGAATCATACAGCAAGTCTCAACACGACGTGGACAAGAAGAATATCTTAAACTCTCCAACAACACCAAATGTAATACTCCCTCACACAAAGAGATATTATTATTCTTCTCTAACCTTTACACTAATACATAATCCTAATAAAAAAACGGATGTCAAGAACGGTCAAGACCGACGTTTGTGTAAGAAGTGTTAGAAGTGTATATCTCCACTCCGTATGTACATATAAGCTAAAACGTTTTTTAAGTTTTTTTTCCCTCCTAACTCCTTACATAGTTGTTATTTACTCATATGACGAAGGAGAAGAAGAAGAGTCTATTAAACGTAAGAATGGCTTCCATCCATCATACATTACAATCAGTAAACTTGTGGTAGAACAGATAGAAAGAATATTATAATGTTTCAACTTTTGACTGTAATTTTCCTTCTTCTTCTTAATATGAAAGCTAATATCTTGTTTTTTTTCATACACCGCACACAACCATCATTATCGCTAAAGGTATAATGTAATATACAGTGGACATCAACGCTCACAAAAATCATTTACATATTATTTTACATATATGTATATATTACCTACCTATAATATCTCTTATTTGCATACCTAGTAGGGTGGTATGTACCAGTGGAAATGGAAACCTATTTTCATTCAAAACAATGGGGAACCTAATTTTTTTTCAGTTGTAATCATCCAAGTTGGAATTTTGCAAACACAAAAGTATCTCATAGTTATTTTATTTTGTTTCGTCAAAGAAAATAAGATAAGATTCTCGAGGTCCTCTATCTTCTATATATACACCTCTACCTATGCAAAAAATGTCCATTGTTCATACAAGTAGCAAAAAAAGAAGTAATAATCATAATAAATGCAGCAATTTAATGTGTAACTGTATTACTTTGTCTCTCTCTATTCCTTATACCTTAATACCTTCACATAATAATAATTACAGCATATTAAAATGTATAATATTTTTTTATAGTGCTTTGTTTAAGTGTAACAATATGAAATAATTGTGTAGTCAGGAAGTTGAGGATATAACACAGCAAGTACTCATGTAAAACTCTACTTTACAAAAATCTATTTTATGCATGTCTCTTTTATTCTATAACACTATTTATATCTGTATGTGAGGCCCTATATGTACAAGTGTGTAAAAACAAAAACAAAAAATAATCTTTTAACAGTCTAAATTAAGAACCAAGAGCCAACAATGCTTCTTTTTTAACGTGTCAAGTACAAGAACATGAATATTTTCTAAGTCTTCCTCCTCTTTTACCATGTTGTTTGTGTGTTCAAAAAGTCAAATCAGATAATTGGCTCACAGTACTAATACACTGTGCTCTATTTTTGGCTGCCTAAAATAGGCTCTCTCAAAAAAGCTTGTTTTGCTCACTACACACATTATTATTTTGTGTATAACTCGAATCGTGCAAGCTTTGGCTTTGCCCTAATTTTTCAAAAAACTTTCGAGTAGTAGAGAATCAACATTGCGTAAAATACTCAAGAAACGCAATTGGTTCTATCTGTACAGAGAGAGAGAGACAAGTCGTCATTCTTGTGTAAAGACACCAATAATGTACATAAGTATTTTATATGGTAGACTTTAATATAAAAAAATATATTAGATATATACTCAAATTCTAAAGCTTGTGACTCATGTAAATAAAATATTTTCCTACATATGTATATTTTATCATTCTTTGAGGTTCTCCTCTCAGACAACGACTTTCTCTCTCTACTGTCTAGTTACAAGAGTTACAAGTATATAATATATTTGTATGTGTATAATAGCCACTGGTTCTCTGCACAGTCCTCAGCTAACCTCATTTCATAATGATAATGTATGCATGCATTTAATAATCTGCAAGTGAAGGCATAATAATATTCCCTTTTTTTCCTCTCTCTCTCTCTCTTTTTTTACAAACGCACAAAATGAATTTATAATAATACACAAAAATAATAATAATAAAAAAGACGAAAGAGAGAAGTATTTCAAGTTAGAACCTTTGGAATCAACCCCTGACGTCTCAGCACCTAATGTCTAATATACATGTGTGCTTTTGTTCTATCCATTAAGAAAACCACAAAGAGGACAATATAATATTATAGGAGGCTAGTTTTCTGTACCTCATATATTATAATTACAATAATTGTATAAAATAAATAAATGTATGCATTACTTGTACAAAGTAATACACTACATATATACATATATTTTAATGGGTTATAAGACTCTCGTTAATTACATATGATCATAGTCAAAAGATTTCTGTATCAGGAATAAAATGTGTCACAACACAAATGCACAGGTAAGTCAAAGTAGTAGTGCAGGTAATGGCTGGGGAAATTAAGAAAGCAAAACGAGACACACGCATAGAATAATATAATATATAATAATACAACTTGCATATATCATATCCACCACAATGTAATGTATTCTTGTATTATTATAAGTACATACCCACATGAAAAATAAAGGAGTGTGTGGTTAGTTACTAGATAATTATTCCAGTATTTAGAGAAAAAGACGCTCACACAGTACAGAGAGAACAGGTACATAACAGTACGCGCTATCAAGAAAATTTTCAACTATGTAAGAATATACATTTCATGTATAAAATATTAGATCTAATTATATATATGATATAGATAAAAATTTAAAGGAAGACATGTACCTAAAATCGTGTACTTAAAACTGCAGTTGCAGAGAGAGAGATAGACAGGGAAAGAGACAAGAACATATGGAATTTTCACGCAATCCTTTTCGTAGCCAACAGAATTTTAAAAGATAAAATGTAGCTGCACTTTTCTCCCTCCTCCTCTTCACTGATAAAATGAAAACAGTGAACGTAAGGTAAAAAAACCATCAAATGCACACACACACATGTTGGGTATGTTAGGGGAATTGCAACCACATTTCCTAATACTGTTGACAAAAAAGGTTTATTTTTTTTTGGTTTCATATTTTTCATGACAATGTACCCTCATTATTTGGTAATTTTACACTCAGTGGCTACCCCCCTCCTCCTCCTGTTAAACTTAATCCTTTTCATAAAAAATGATTATATTCTCAAAACCCATCTCCCTCCCTTCCTCTGTATGCACAATCATAATGTGAAAAGTGAATTTGACTAAGAAATGTAATACCTATCAAAAAAATACTCTCAGTTAATTCCATCAAAATATAGTGACATAATGAAACTATTTATGGGAGGAATGTAAAAAAATGTCAATTTAAATGAGATAATTACCCACATCTACCCATGTCTCTATCCAATCACATCAAAAAACCCAACTAGAGAGAATATTACAGAGCCAGGCATAGGAAAAAACGACGAGCAGTTGCTCGCTCAACTACAGTGAAACTCCATGTGTGTCAATGACCTCTTTAAATCCTACATGCACGCAATTCCCCCTTTCGTTAATATACGGAGAGTCCACAACCAACAATTGCGATTAAAGTTGTTCCTTTGATTGATTACCTGAAACTATAGCTATGGAGCACAAGACTCCAAGCTATACAAGTGTATAGTAGGTATATGTACAAAAGTATATGGTATATATTTTTAAAAATGGAGATATAACCTTAACAGAAAAAAATGACTCCCCTTCCTCCTAGTATATATTTTTCATGTAATTATTGGTTTGGACAACGGGAAAGTTGATTTCATTTGACCATCTTTTACTGGTTTACCATCCATGCAGCTGTATCGTTCGTCACACCTAAAACTTTATACCAATGAGGTGTTTCCTACCATCATCGTCATTCCCTGAATAAAACAAGTGTCCCAAAAAGACCAAGTCAAGAAAAAGAAAATGTATATACCTATCTCTTTTACATTTAAAAAAAATATTTATATTCTGCCCGCAAGTCACTCTAAAAATTAAAAATTCAGAGTACCATGACTAAACTTCCTATTTCCTTAGTTTTAGTGGCATATCATTCAGAAAAATATTAACTAAAAACTGTATTAATGGCTTTAGGAGAAATATAATCAGAAAAAAACACAACCTCCAAGTAGATTATCATGTACAATATATATAATATTATCTTTTTCGAAACATTTCGTTCAACTCAACACAACATACATGAATGACTCATGTAATGTGTGTGAGAAAGATAATACTTTTAACATTTAAGATATTACCAGACATGTACATTACACATCTTACATGATAATCATTTAAGCCGAGTTAAAAAATTTATCAAAAAAAAAATGAAATGAATTTGAATAGTTAAGAAGGAACATACACTCAATATTATTATGTCTAGAGCATTGCCATAATATATTTTTCTACATTTCTTCCTCAAGTTACTTGTCCTTAGTATCCTTACTAGAGAGAGAGAGAGAGTCATGAAGGATTCCAATGAAATTGTACGAGTCAAGAAGAATAAAATTTTTTTTTTAACTATAATCTTTAGAAATGGATAATATAAAAAATCTTTTTTTTTGTTCGTTTCGTCTTCTTCAACAACACACTAGTGTGGGTTAGTTTAGACGTAGAGCTAGTTCTAAATCATGCTGGGAAGCTGCTCTTATCAGGGTAAACGACGAGAGAACGAGCACCTCAAGGTTCCTTCCCCATGTGCTGTTGCTAGGGAATGTAAAACTATGAAAAAAAAGAAACTATACACGAAGTAGGGAACTCTGTGGATACGGACTTGTGCATCTCACATGTATACACACACACATCTTTTTGGACGTGGAAAAACCATGGCTATATTGTATAACTTATACACACTATCTTTTATACACACAGACTGACTACATTTACGCACTTGTGTACCTACCAAACTTGATGCAATGATCATCCGCAGTTTGACTCGCTCTATGCGTACATAACAGAAGACCAAAATGAAGAACAGAGAGAGAATTGAACATTATAACATTAAAAGTTTTTAACCAAACAAAACATTTTATAAATAATAATAAAAAGAGAACAAAACGATGAAGCAAGAAAGAAAAAGAGTCAAAAAAATAATATTCAAGTACATTAACTAAAATATGAAAAAAGTTTTTTTTGTAAGTCCTCACCTTGAATGTTCCTGCATACAAAACACAAGGATTTTTTGGTTATGTAATATAATATATATTTTTACTATATTAAATAGTCGAAGAGATGCTACGAGATTTCACTTTATCTCGCAAAGAATTCATCATAATTCGCCACTTTCCATTTGAGATTTGATTTAAATTATTTTATTTTTCGACGACGAAGGAAAAAAAACTTTCGTGTCGAGACAATTAGTCCCTATCCAGTTAAAAAAAATATACACTGTAATAGGGATCAATTTAAACGAAGGTAATTACGAAAAAATGTTTTGTTCTTTGTGTACTTATTTTGTTTCTCCCTTTGTTTTACCCACACTGAGTTATTAAAATTGAAATTTGGAACGATTTTAACAATTGGAAGATTCCATGTGAGTTACTCACGAAGGTTTTCATATTGATTCCCCCTCCTCTTTTCTTGAATTTCACTTTTAAAAGAATTTTATTTTATTTTGTTGAAATTGTGGAATGAAGCACAGAATAAACCACACCATATGACTTTGCTGGATTTAAAGGGAATGGTCAGCTGTTCAGTATTGATGCAGACATTTAGTCATATGTACAAGGCCATGGGGGCCGTACTAGTTCCCCTCCACGACTGAATCTTGTTCTCCACCTACATCGAGTTGGGCGACGAGCTCTGCATGAAACGAAAGGGTATATCAGACTCCAAAAGCATTAACTAAAAAACTCTATGTACGTCACCACTATAGTCAACAGCACACGAGTTTCTCTATCAACTACACAACGCAGATTCTCTCCCTTTGTACTCCATATTATTATATATTATATATGAGAGATTCCTTCTAGGACATGGAAACATGGAATCGTCCTTCGTATTTTTGACATTTTATATTTTTTTATTATAAAACCAACAGAGTATACAAGCCCTTCGTCTTTTATTTTTTCAAAATACTATTTTTTGAGGGTAGAATGAATTTTTAAAGTTTTTATTTGTCCCAATTTTGACAAATTTCCTCCCATAATTAACTTTGTCATGTTCAACTTTTTTCATTTTTTACAATTCTGGAAATATTTTTGACTATTCTTCTAGACTACAATTTACTTTTTTAAATTTTATTAAAAATTACAGCTATACAGCCGTTTCAAATTTTTGGGATGGAGAAAATTGAAAAGAGGTCAATGAAAGGGTCAAAGTGTATAAAGTTGTTTAAATTCAGTTTTTAGGGTTCGGTTGCTCAAAGTAAAATAATAAATTGTTGAAAACATGTCACTAGTATATTTTACTATTTCATGCAAATTGACCTACTTTAAAAAATTCATATCAATAGTGTTGGGGTAATTTTTTAAAAATAAATTAATGGCCAGAAAAACAGATAAAAATACTTTCAGGATTAATTGAAACAATTTGACAAAATAAAAAATTACAAATGTTAATAAGACAAGAACGTCGACCATATTGACAAACTTTAGAAATTCACCCTGCCCCCAAAATTTTTTTTTCATTAAAATAAAAATAGGAGGCCTGCTTATTTACATGGTTTTATCAAAAAAAAAAGTTAAAAGTTAAAATTACAAACCCCAGTTAATATACTTTTTTAGGCCATATCATACCTTCTTCTGTGCGTTCGACAGATCTCCGCAACCCCGACAACCTCGCGGCTCGCACCTCGAATAAAAAAATAATAGTATTATTATTATTATCCCATCTACTAAAATTCACTAGCAAATTTAATGAAAACAATAATAAAAAAAATTAGTTGCTGCTGTGGATGATCACGTGCAAAGCACACTGTATCTTATCTCCTCATATTTTTATTATTATCCTTTCTCAAAATGCATTCAAGTACATACACTAATTTTTCTTTTCTCTCTCTCCTTTTCACATCTCTGTACTCTCAGTCTTGTAATGGATCTAGTAGAGTGTACACTCTGTAGACATAAAGACGTAGAATCGTCTACAAGGTCAATTAACTTTTTATGTATATGTAAATGGCTTTAGATAGTAAAAATAGCCTACATAGCCTACATCGATACTTATTACAAGTTAACAACCTAGACGAAACATTATTTATTCATTCAGTCGATGGCTTCAATTATGAGAACCAAGAATATATAATATATATTTGTATTAAAATCTATCACCCTTAATGCAGCCCTTTTAGCCCTATAGAGTACTGTACTACTACAAATAATATATATAAATTTATATACATGGTAGAATAAAATTGATAAATCATTTTCGTCGCTTGGATTTTGGGTCAACCTTATTATCAAATAATATACATTTTAATAATATTATGAAGCTCTCAAATGGTAGCTATATTTATAATAGATAGAAACAATAAATTTTACATTTTTCTAACCAACATGTGGCAATAATATTAATTAAGTATTTGTACATATTTGAAGAGTCAACTAATTTTTTTTTTGATTCATAGCAAAGCAACCACAACAAAAAAAAGTTTTAGCCACCCAATCGTTAAATGATCCAATCCTTGACATAAATAGATAAAAAATAATATTACATGTATTACCTGACAATTCCATTGTCTTTTAAATCTTTAGTACATGAAACTATTTTATTTTATTTTTATTACACGTTCTAACTCTCTATTATATATTTTTCAATTTTTAATAACCTAATAATAAAATGTGCGTTATAAATTTTAATATCACATGTATTTTTCAAAAAAAAACTGTCTCACCTTCAATTTTGAGCTCCTCTCGTGAATAGAGTGCATTTCTTGCCTGATGAGGGAAAGCTTGTCCAAACCAACTTTCATACTGTCAAACTGGAAAAGTAGTACATATATAAATAAAGACGACTCATGAAATTATTAAAACCATCAAGTCCAACATGTAATGATCTGTAAACAAAAATTCTCAAATCTATTTGTTGACAACACAAACTATTTGTGTAGATTCCATTTCATTTATAGTTGTTCATTTAGAGAGAGGAACATCAGTGTGTTTTTGTATAAAATATAGTGGTAGCAGCATTATTAAACAAGAATCACATCACAGAGAATAATATGGATTCAGTATTTTTTTAAAAATAAAATATTTTGTAATGTTTAAAGTGATATAATGACATAATGTACTGTAGTATTCATTAGTATTCTTTACCAATTTGGTTAATTCCTCCAATGGAATGTTACTTTCAAGTAATTGGTTGTGTTCACGAATCTTGTCATACATTTCATTTTGTTTGGATCTACGGAATAAAAATTACAATTAAAATGACAATTCAAATATTTTACTCTCTTTATGTAAGTAGTTTTAGATAATGATATATAAAATTACGTCAGATCCTTGAGCTCTTGTTCAACTTGAGTCATTTCATTGCCACAAGCTTGTAATAATCCAGCAATGACAGCCGGAGGAATTTTCTTTGAACTGTCACCCTCTTCAGAATTATTGACCCCTGGACCCGGTTCCCCTAATGTCTCTAGATTAGTTAAATTATCAAGTCCTAATTCAAGGCTAACTATTGGATCACTCTTTGTAACAACACTTTCTAAATGCTTGTCTGCTTCCTTCGTTGTAACACTACTATCTTGTTCTTTGTCTGAGGTCAAAATTTCCATTGTCAATGTAAAAAATTAAATACTAAATTAATAATACTCTAGAGAATTCATGCACACACAAAAAAGTTTGTAATATTTAAACCGCTATATCAAAAGTTGAAAAAAAACATCCCTCACAGTTAAGCTCGTATGTATTTTCAAGAAACCAGCTAAATAATTAAATAATGTCTTGTATGCCTTGAGACACACCTGTTCAACTGTCACACTGCACAAGCCTAAAACTTAATTAAAATAAAAACCCTGTAAATTATGATATATTTTTTTTTTGCCCAATTCAAAGTTTGCCTCCCAATGCCTTTTCAATGGCAAAATCGTATGTAGATGGCTTGCCCTGTCAAGCAAAAATTTTGATAACAAAGACATTTTACTAAATGTTCATGACATTGGACGCTAAATCATATTTAACATGCAAGAATAACCTAGGTTTTGTTACTACGATGAAAATAATGAGGATATCCAATTATCTATTAAATGTCAATTAGCAAATTAGAAATAATTTAAGTTGTAAATGGCTTGAAAGTAGATGAACAATTTTAGAAAATCTTTTGAAAAGATTTTCATGTCAGACTACAAATTTTTACAAATTACAACTTTTTAAACTCATCTCATGTCACACGACCGGAACCTCATTATGTTTTTTTTAAATGATCATATTCATATTATTAATTATCGTAAATTATTACAATTTGCCCTATTGGAAAATTGTATTGTAGAAAGGAATTTTGACTTGCTAAAATTTTCGCACTCTGACTTTGATTCGATGAAAGATGACAGGTCGCTTCGGTAGTCGATAATTTTATTCATTTTTTTGTGTGGTCATCATCCAATATAGTCAAATGAAGAAAGTTATAATTAGTGATACCTGTGGGATTATTTTAGCACAACTACTACTGTTGAATCAGGTAAAATAAATTTTTTGTATTTTTGTACAGCAAAGATCCATAAAATCATTACAGTTTTATTCTGGTGTAGCTGGGGTTGATTGCTGCCGTTCCTACAGGTAAATGATTTTAATTTTGGCCATCAGTATATTAGTAGGGGTGACCTTGAATTATTTTAAAGTTTTTCATTGTGGTCTATGTTGTATCACTGAAATAATCAGTTTTAACTTGAAAGACCAAGAACTGCATTGTTTTCCTCTTTAGAGAAAGTTTTTGAAAAGTCTTTGTTACAACAAATGATGCATCAATATATTTTTACCTATTTGATTTCAAAACTCATTGTACCAGTGATTACTGCATTCTACTAATAAATACTAGAATTTTGTTTTGCCACTTAAAATTTCATACTTCTTAAATACACAACAGTAATTCATGTCAAATAAATTTAATAGGCCGATTTAAGCGTCAATTGTTAGATGCAGGTAATTGATTTGTCAGAAACTGTCTCAATATTTATCTTCAAAATTGCCATTTTTCAGTTACTAAATTCAAAAAAAAAACAAATTACATTTAATTTTCGGTTTACAGATGTTGGCCTCGGAGGGGGAAGTTCAGAAGGAGGAGATGGCTTAGGTAATTGATTTGTCCCAAGTTATATTTGACTTGAAAATGACCGTTTTCATTTACTCTTACTATTTTAAGACATTAATTATAACGTTGTTGAGAAATTATTGATTTGTAGGTCTTGATGTTAATTTGGGAGGAGGACGTTCAAGAGGAGGTAATTAATTGTCAAAGATTCTCATTTACGTAGTCACGATTTTTGTACCAACATAAATAATTGCTTGGTTTCAATTATGAAGGTGGTCTTGGGGTTTCACTGGACGGTGCTGGCAATGCTGTTGGAGATTTACTGGACGGTGCTGGAGATGTTGTTGGAGATTTACTGGACGGTACTGGTGATGCTGTTGGAGATGTCATTGAAGGTTTACTGGGAGGTGGTAGAGGTAATTTTTACATTTGATGAAAATGCTCAATTAGAATGGAATTAAAATAAAATGTAGCGCACTTGAATCACAGTTTGTATACGCTATCAAAATAGTTGATGCATAAATTGTCAAAAGTTCAACATGACAAAAAAAGTCAAAGAATCTTGTACTATGTTTTCAAGGTAGCGGAAGCCATTATGGAAGCGGGTTAGGTGGCCTGGACATAGGTTTGGGAGATTTTAATCTTGGATCAAGTGGACATTCGGGAGGAAGTTGGGATAGTGATGGTTATTCTTTAGACTCTTTGGGTGGAAGTTGGAATGGCGAAACGGACAGTGGTATGGAACTGACAGGTGGTGGCAGCAGTTTTGGTATGAAACTAAACTGTTTAAAAGACTTATTAAATTAACGTAGACAAGAAATAATGAAAAATAGAATTTCTTGATTCAGATAGAAAGATCAGCCAAAAGTTACTAGCGTGGCAATATTCGTCTCAATGCTCATTTAGTTTTTTTGTCTAGGAGGTGGATCTGGTTCTCGAAGTGGTGGGCTAATGTCTTGGAGTGGAGGATCGGCTGAAGGCATGGAAAGTTCTTACGGATTAGGAGGAGGAGGTGAAAGTGGCTTAGATTTTAGTGGAAGCATGTATGAGGACTTAGGAGGAGTCATTGGTGACGGGCTTTTTGAATTAGGAGGAAAAGGTACGTAGGTATTTAATTTACTTCAAATAAAACATTGATAATAAACCTTTGTTTCACTGTTCAGACATTCCTCATTAAAATATCTCGCAATTGTAATTTTAACTGTCATTTCAGGCTACAATGCTGGAGGAGGGTCTTCTGGAGCAGGATGGGAAATGGGTGGAGGATCTTCTAGGGGAGGATCTTCTGGAGCAGAATGGGAAATGGGTGAAGGATCTTCTAGGGGAGGATCTTCTGGAGGAGGATCTGCTGGAGGAGG
>JAQIVZ010001648.1:0-29401 GCA_034700945.1 Arrhopalites spinosus
TGAATGTATGCTCAACCATGAAATGACAATTAGTGG
Source organism: Arrhopalites spinosus (assembly GCA_034700945.1). Classification (NCBI taxonomy): domain Eukaryota; kingdom Metazoa; phylum Arthropoda; class Collembola; order Symphypleona; family Arrhopalitidae; genus Arrhopalites; species Arrhopalites spinosus. The sequence goes on from JAQIVZ010001648.1 coordinate 37, forward strand.
ATAATCAAATGCATGCCTATTACTAAGCAAAGTCTTATTAATTAATGGGAATGTAACAAAGCATTATCACTTTTCAGTACATTTTGACAAAAGACAATGCCAGCAGTTCTCCACAATTTTGTCACGAATCGGCCCCGAACAGGGCTGCGTATTCTGCGTTTTGTCGGCGAATTTAACGCATATGACCCCTTGAATTTTTTGAACGAGGTCATCAACTTGAATACCGGGAGGGAAGCCCTTCTTCAGAGTCCCTGCAAAATGTCATTTGACCACTAGTAAAGGGTCATTGACTGATCAAAAAAAGGAAGAAACTGGGAATTGGACATCACTCCGTCAAAACGGGTGATGTGGCCGTATTATTTTGCTTGCTTTTGCCGAGTTTTTTCGTCCAGTCCGTGTGTGGATTTGTGAAAAATAAAGTGTTAATTTGTCAAAAAAACTGACAATTTGGAGTCTTAGGTTATTTACAACTCGCCGGACCAGTTGAGAAAGAAGGAGTGGAATAGATCCACTCCATGTACAGTTGATAGTTTCGCATTTGACATCATGTCAAAATGAGTCATATTTGGAGTACCGTTTTCCTCATCATTGTCTCCCAGATTGGATTTCTCCAAGGGGATGAACATAATCATATTGTAAGACATTTTTCATTCGTTGTAAATTTTATATTTATTTTTTGGCCTAATTTTGATCAAGTCAACATTTCCGGTCTTGTCATGTAAAATGATAAAATTCAGACAACTAATATTTGATGATTTTCAATTTGCAGTACAAAGATCAAGAAGAAGTCGTCCTCTGGTAAAATACATTACATTTTATACATTTTGACAATATAGTTGATACATCAAAATTAACTCTTTAGTTCTTATCATTTTTGATGAAACAATATGACATTTCTAAAATGTTTTCGAATGTACTTTCTTTAGGATGAATACAGTTGGGCCTTACCATAATCGACAAGAGACTTACAGCTATTTTTCATTGTCATTTTGTAGAGGTAAAGCTTCTTTAAAATTATTTTATGTAGAATGACAAGTTATTTCAAACCCAGCCTATATTTAACTATTTTTTGTTTAAAAACAAAGTAAAAATTTGTTCATTCATGTTACAGGACCCAAAGAATATATCGGACACTATCATGAAACGTTGGGAGAAGCTTTACAAGGTTTCGAGCTGGAATATTCAGGTCTTGGTATTGACTTTAAAGGTAAACTACTTATATATTATTTGAAATGTACTTTGACACCATCAAATCTGAATCATTCAATGTTCCATATGTGAATGATAAACTTGTAGGTCAGTTTGATGTGCCTTTATAATTTTTAATTTGTCTTTCTCAATCTGTAGTTAATACACCAGCAACAGTATTCTGTGAAATAGAGCTTTCAGAGGTGAGACATCGTTTGATCTATGATACATTTTGAAGAATCTTTCATCAAAGGAATGCTTAAGAACAATTATAATGATCAGAATCAAAAAATGTAAATGTTTGATTTTCTTTGCAGGAAAAGTTGAAAGCATTCGTGTACGCTGTCAAAAATCGCTATTGGTATCAAATGTTTGGTATGTAACACTTATTATTAGATTATTAATTGTTATCATGTAAGTTTTGTGAAACATTCTTTTTCTGTTTTTTTTATAGTTGATGACTTGCCAATCTGGGGTAAGTATTACGATGCATGATAGTATTATGACATTATTAAAATCGATTTTGACATTAAATTTTGATCCAAATTTTATTTTTCTGTTCATATTAGGTGTTGTGGGAGAAGCCGATGATGCTAAAAATGAATACTATCTATATAGTCACAAGAAATTTGATATTGGATACAATCAAAATCGTATCGTTGATGTGAATATGACGACTGAAGGAAAAGTGTTGCTCAAAGCAGGAATGAAAGTTCCTTTCAGTTATGAGGTCAATTGGAAAGCATCCCATGTCAAATTTGATGATCGGTAAATTATTTTACTTTATTAAATAAATATCAAAAAATTTTTGTTCTCATATGTACTTTAAATTTACAAAAAAAAAAACTAAGCAAAAAGTAGGCCATTTAAATATTGACAATAACGATGTATGCTATTGAAACCTGTCTACATAATATGAATTGATTTAAACCAAACAGATTTGATAAATATTTGGACCCAAACTTTTTTCAACATCGGATTCATTGGTTCTCAAGTAAGTATTAAAACAGAACAAATGTCATTTCATTCTACTATGGAGTACAAATATTATTATTTTCCACTTGTGAGATTTAGAATCAAGCTTTACCACCTTATTACTTGTATATAAATGTATTAATCATTCTTTTAACATTTTGTAATAGTCTTCAACAGTTTCATGATGGTAATTTTCCTCGTTGGATTGGTATCGATGATTTTAATGCGGACACTCAGAAAAGACTATGCTCGTTATGCTAAAGACGAGGAAATGGATGACATGGTATATGTTAGTATAATATTTTGCATGCCTATAGCTAAGTGCAAAAACTATCACAATACAACAATGATTTACAAAGAACATTATTCTATGTAACATATGCAAAGTCTATTTTCTAATGACAGGCTTCACGCATCATTAATTTTATTGATGATTTTTTTTGTTCCATTTCTTTTTTTGCTACTCAAAACTATTCAAACACCTTCAATTATATAAAAAACAATTCGAATTTCAAATCTTTTCTTATCGTAGCTTCATCATGTCGATGAACCTTTATATGTACAAGTTCTTATAGCAATGCACATCAGTATAATCATGTTCTTTGCTATCAAAAAAATATCAAATTATTCCTCATTTTGTCGTATCTACATGATTTTTTGTCTATTTACTTTTGTACAGGATCGAGATTTAGGAGATGAATATGGATGGAAACAAGTTCATGGAGTAAGTTTTGAGTTCAATTAGTTAAAACAATTGTATCATGTAAGCCTGTTAACTCATGTGAAATTTTCACCTTTTTTTTTTATTACAGGACGTTTTCCGTCCAGCGGCAAAACCGCTCTTGTTTTCTGCCTTATTGGGTACTGGATATCAACTGTTGACTGTTACCATTGTTGTCATCTTATTCACAATCCTTGGAGAGTTGTACACAGAGCGAGGATCGCTATTAAGTACTGCAATTTTCGTCTATGCTGCAACTGCTCCTATTAATGGCTATTTTGGAGCCAGCTTGTACAGTCAAATGGGTGGGAAAGTAAGTCAAATACTACATTCATCCTCTGCACACTATGTATTGTTTTATAAAATTTTAAAATTATACAGTTGTTTATGAAATGACCCATTATTAATTGGTGATATCTTTTGATTCTTTTCAGAGATGGATTCAACAAATGATGCTGTCGGTGTAAGTATTTCTAAACTATTTTTACTGCAACTTATTTTTTTCTTTCAAATAACACAATAAACATTGGACTAAAATGTTTTGATTTTAGGGGCCTACTACCTTCAGTTGTATGTGGCACAGCCTTTTTCATTAATTTTATTGCCATTTATTACCACGCTTCACGAGCCATCCCCTTTGGAACCATGGTAAGTAATTTTTATATTTAAAACGATTCTTTGATTGAGAGTTGGAAAGGAGAAAGTATTATAATTTCATATGTTACCTTCATTCAAAGGTTGCTGTGGCTTGCATCGTACTTTTTGTGGTATTACCACTAACACTAGTCGGAACTGTGCTCGGTAAAAATTTGTCTGGACAAGCGGATCATCCTTGTCGTGTGAATGCTGTTCCACGTCCAATCCCTGAAAAGAAATGGTTTATGGAACCACCAATTATTGTAGCCCTTGGTGGCGTATTACCATTTGGGTCAATATTCATTGAAATGTAATTTGATTATTTTTTTTCTCAAAGTAAACATGACACAATTTTTTTTAATTTGTTCAATGTCACAAAAAATACACAGAGAATTTAAAATATGTGTCTTTATTATTTTACAGGTATTTTATATTCACCTCATTCTGGGCTTATAAAATTTACTACGTGTATGGATTTATGTTGTTGGTATTCCTAATTCTGTTGATTGTTACTATTTGTGTTACCATTGTGTGCACATACTTTTTACTGAATGCGGAAGACTATCGATGGCAATGGACTAGTTTCTTTGCAGCTGCTTCCACCTCTGGCTATGTGTACATCTACTCAATTTACTACTTCATCTTCAAAACCAAGTAAATTAATCAAGTTATTTATTTAATCATGACAAACATGATAGCACAAGTACTAATTGAATTTTTTGAAATATTTTTTCTAGAATGTATGGCCTATTTCAAACTGCATTCTACTTTGGCCATATGGCACTCTTTTCGTAAGTTTAAAATTTAATAATTAAATGCCATACTAGAACACATTTGAATATTTTGATTAAATATTTAAAAGGAAAAATTAATAACAATAGGACATTCAATTAACTTGTCATTTAACTTTTCAGTCTCGGCCTTGGTATCATGTGTGGAGCAGTTGCATATACAGGAAGTTCATACTTTGTAAGAAAAATTTATTCCACTGTTAAAATTGACTGAAGCCTGTTGCTTATACTGTACTTTTTTTTTCAATATCTCTCTTCAATAATTATACAAAATTTTGTTTATGAAACATACATCTACATGTGAATTTTTTTCATTCAGTAATAGTAAATGTCATTAGGAAAGAAAAATATTTATGTTAGTTTAACTGACAACAAATTTCATCAATCACCGACTTCAAAAATTTGTAAAATAAAAGCTGACAGGCAAATTTTGACAGTGCTGAAATGATCCGTCAAGTAGATGTAAAATAGTCAGATATTTAGTACTAATAACCCACATTTAAATAATAATTAAAAGTTTGCAAATAATAATAAGAAATTAAGTTTGTAAGTTTTTTTTATTGTTGTAAAGTGAAATAAATGAATTAATTTCATTTGTTAACGTTCCAAATTAAAACCATATGAACTGTGAAATTTGTTTTGTATTTGTTATCGTTGTTGTTTTACTGACAAAAAGGATATACTACATTATATGTATAAAAACTAAAGGAAATTATCAGCGTTCCTTTCATTTATAGTCAAGACAGTTTTTTTGTGCGAGAATGTAATTCAAATTCATACTAAATAACATCTTCAACATTAAAATAAGATTAAAAATTTTGTTGTTGGTTAACTAACCTCATTGTTTTTATTTAAATTTTGTCAACCCCACACAATTATTTGATGATGTTGATAAAACAATAGATTTAATACTGAATTGGATAAGTTAAATGAAACCTTTCACTTTAAAATGGGATAGTAATTGAATAGATGTCAGATACCGATAAAGTCATTTTCTTTTGTATTAGTATGTAGTCGTTCCCTATGATTATTTTTATGCACTAGCATATCTTGTTAGTTAAAGAAGTATGAGCAGATTATTTGGTTTTTTTGAGCAGTGCAAAATGTAGGATAGTTAAAACAATAAAAATTATTTATTTATATCAATTTTTTTGTTGCAAAACTCCAAGTCACCAACCGTTAAAAATTCCAACAAAAGCCCCCATACATAGGAAAGAAGTCGATTCAAGGGCATTCTATATTATTTTCCTATTCATGTTTGTTTATTGTGATGATTACATTGGGTCAAATAATCCTGCCACATTATTGTGATCCAATGAATTAATTAATGACTAGTGTACATTACTAAATATTACATTATTATTATTATTTAGGTTGATTTATTAATTTACTACCTGACTAGAATTTTGTGGGTTAAAAAATATATACTACATTTAACTTATATATTAACGGTGAATAACTACAAGTAAAATGATGAGTTGTTAGTTATTATTCAGTACATTATACTACATTATATAAAATATATTATAATTTATTGTTGTTATACAAAAGCGGAATAAATAGGTATTATGATAATATTATTAATTATATTATTGAATGCGATATATGTGTGTAAATATTAGTTAAAAATGACGAATGTCATAGAAGGTCTAATTTCTGAAGGTACTACATTTGATCGCAGTGATTTTCATGTTTATTATTATTATTATTATTTTAGTTTATCATCACTGAAATGAGAAGATTAGTTACTCCTGTGCTAATTTTCAGTTTATTATACTTCTTGTAAAATCCTATACATATATTTATACATGTGACTTTAAATAAATTCTACATACTGGACAAAAAATCCTCCTCTAACAAGTTAACTTGTTTTTTTTAATCCAGCATTTCTGTCTTTTATAACTGTACAAACATAGGTAAATATTTCCTTCTGACCGTTCTCGGCATATCCTAAGCTCGTTCGCCATTGTTTTTACTTTTGAGGCTTCAGCCCCTTTGCAGGGCAACCACTTATGATTTAATGGCTACAAAATTACTCTAAGCCCATCATTATTTAAAATTACGTTAAATTCTCAAATGGCTCTCTCTTTAGATGTTTCTAACTGTTAAAGCAAAGGGGTTGATGTAGAGATTGTTGCACAATAACAGAATTTGTGTGCAAAGACAAAGTCATAAATCTCGAGTTCATGTACACTTCCCTTATCCTTTGAATTGAATGATGCCTTGACTTTTTGTAGTCAATAACATTGAAATTCTTACAGAGAATGTCTGAAAACTTTTCAATTTTATTCATTTCACCAAGGAAAGTATTCAGAGAGTCGCAAACAATAAATTTTTTTCCATGCAGCTGGGCACACAGACAAGAGATGTGACGAGTTGTTACATTAATGAATGTCACTATAGCGTCTCTATAGTTGGACATGAAGGACAATTTTGGTACCCGAGTCAAAGTTAATCTTTAAAAAATGTCAATAATACATGATAGGAAATATTGTAGTCTGTGTAAGTATCATGAATAATAATTTCATTTTGTGAGTGAAGTGAATGAAAAAGTTGAAAAACAATTTCTGTTTTATCAGTAGCTCTCTGTATATAGTACTCATTTAACTAGATTGTAAATACAATAAAGAATTTTCTATACCGCCCTCACTGACCACCGGCTCGTACCCTCTCTCTCTCTCTCTCTCTCCTAAATCCTTTCGATGTAGTCCTTTTGTTATCTCAACTCGTGCAGATTATTATTGTAGTTACCATTGGGCTTCTCCTTTTACAAATTCGGAAAATGAATTTTTTTTTTTAGAATATCCTGCCTGGCTGTCTGTATGTGCATAAAATGTAAGAATTTTGTCGTTTTTTGGCTTTCTTTCTATCATTGGACAAACTTTTGACGAATTCTTCTTTGTTTCATTGGACAATTGTTCTCTCTCTCTCTGCCGAGTGTTCTCTTCATTCATGAAAAGAAAAACCGACGGTGGTCAACCGATGGACGGTCCAGCTGGGTGGCAATTTTGACATTACAAAATGAGTTTGAATACGGGACACGGATTCAATGAAGTTTTACATAATTCCATTGTGCATTTCTCTTTCTCTTTGTCATCCACAATATATTTCAGAGCACAAATTTTTGAGTTGCCAGTCTTGGGTTTGGTAGAGGTTTAAAGTTAATTTAAGAATGACATTATGAATTTAGGAATTTTACTTTGACTACCAGTCACTGATGAGGACCGAAAATGGCCAGATTTCTGTTTTCATTCATTTTTAGATTCCATGTTTTTATTATTATTTAAAATAATTTATTTTTAAGCAAAAATATATAAATGGGATTATAATTTATTCTTGCTGTCATTTTGTGCCTTCACTTGTCTATATTCATAAACTCATTTTCCTGTCATGTAAATTTCAACTAAAAGTCGTTGTGATTTTGGAGAAATTTTTAGAGCTTAGATAAAAACAAAAGGAACTTAATGCACTCAATGTTAAAGGTGTAATGAACCCCTTTCTAACTTTGAAGTCAAGACACCTTATTTTATTTTAAAAGAGGTATTCAAATAGAGTACCTTTGCTATTTCACAAGTCTTTTTAATGCCGTCTACATAATACCACAATAGTTTAGCATATACACAGTCAAATAAGAAAGGGAGCAGAGAAGCCTGAACGATTCCTTGACCTTTCCCTTTTTGGTGGCTGTGTGTGTTTGTAGACGATAAGAAAAACAACACCCAGAGGGATAAAGACTAGTAGGAATACATAATGTGGGGGTACCTATTCTCTACAGCATGAACGACAGAGTTAGTTCACAGTTGAGTCAGAAAGCAAATTTGACATGACATCATACAATGTCAGCATTGTATAACTTACACAAAGGGACAGAACACAAGTGTTCTTCCACACAACAAGTGCATCCCCCATCCGTGTTCAATTCTATAGAAAAAAAAATGTATAGTAAAATAAGGAAAAATGGTTGAAAGAAAGCACGGCTTGAAAAATAAATGACCCCTTGGCCTTCAAAAAAAGTTGATAACAATACGCAAAGCAGCATGAATTATCTTCAATATTACAACCATCCCAATCCTTTTTCTTCTTCCTGTGAATCTTTTCCCTTTTTACATTAGACGTAGACGTACCATCCCCATCCTCTCTTTCTTGATGGCATGTCAGTCGCAACTTGTACTATAGAAAAGTGGACAAGAGTGCAAATACTTTATAAAAATTGTTTTTTTAATGGGGTCACCTCTTTTTCTCTACCCTTTTTTCCCCTTGCCATCAAAGTCAAAAATTAATAGATTTCATAGGAAAGAAATTTGTTCCAAAATAAAACTACAAAAATGATTATGGAAATTTATTGAAATTGATTATTTAATGACAAATCTCTCTTTGTCTGTCTCTCCTCCTGTATAAAATAAATTTTTGAAATAGGGTCAATTTAATTGTGAAATTCTTTTTAAGAAGTATAAAATCTCTTGAATAATTCATGTCTTTTTATTTTTTCCCATGAAAGGAAATTGTAGACTGAATAGCAAAATATTTTGTGGAAAATCTAACAGGATGAGAATATTGATGCATCATTTATGATTCATGGGTCATGCCACAGATAAGGTTTTAGTTTTACAATGGTATTTTCATAAAAATGATATAATATAAGCCTCATTGTATAGCTTTAGGAGTAGGAGAGAGGAAGACCAAGATTTACTTTTTACATAACCCACAATCATTAGATAAGGATTTTAGAAGGAAAATAAGGAAATGGAAGAGAAAAAAGGGTACGTCCCTCATCATCATACTTTTTGGATTATATTAGTCATAAAGTACACACACACTCATTTCCAAAGACCCATTTTCCCATATAACACACAATAATCTTAGGATGGTCACAATGACGTGCAATTTGTTGTGATGGTGTTCTAACTACTTTGTATCCTCAAATTTGTATTAGAGAGAGAGGGACCTCTGAACACCCTTATCATGGAAAGAGTAATACTTTGTAAGGGTCTATATTATTCTTTAGTCACTCTTTTGTTAGTGCTTTTTCCCATAAGCAGAGCTACCCCCATACCCTTATGGAGGAGTTGTATAAGAAGGTTGCACAATTGAATTGTTAAAATTTTCAAGACAAAATAAGTGTTACGTGGGACTGGGTTGAACTGAGGACTACTGGAGAAGAGGGATTAGGTAATAAGAGCAGAGGTTGAGGAAATTGTCCTTTCATTTCACTGAACATCGTTTGCTGAGGTAGACGGAGCCTTCCTGGCCTCCTGTGCCTCTTCCTTAGAGGCACAGGAGGAGACTGTTCACATCTAATAATTATTTTATATTAAATCAACAAAAAAAATTTTGTCGCCCCACCAAATTCCCAATTTCTCTTGTGAGCACGTCGTCCATCGTCGTCGTCTGTGTCTGTGCAAAGAAGATAGACGAGAGTAGAAAAAAACTGATAGTGTTCACACTCAACTATTAGGCTCATTAAAAGACTGTTAATTTTTGTCTCGAGTCTTGTCAATTTTGACGCCATTTGTCTTACTCCAATGATTCCTATCCCTCCTGGTCAATGGGTAATGTACCAACAATTTTTTATTATTATCTTTTTTTTATCTTTCTTTTTCTCAGCCACGCTTTTTTCAGTTTGTGAAGCTAGTGTCGTTGTACAACTTTAAATTGTTTGTAAAATTATTATTGGTTAATCTATTTTTTCATGCTTTTTGAGCTTCAACGTGACTTAAAACTCTGTGTAGTTTATGCCTTTCTCAATATTTAATATAATATTTATGTGTACCAACTTTAGTATTTATTTTACAGTAAATTGAGTCATTTATAAAGTGAATTGGTAAACATTTTTAACGTGTTTGTAAAGATTGACAACTGTCAGTCTTGAGAGTCAAAGTTGAGTCAAATATTTCCCTTAAATAGAAGATTCATTGTAAGAGTAAATTTAGAGTAAAATGCTTTATACAACTTGATTAATTCTCTGTTACTTATTCCTCATAATGTTAAAAATTTTAGTAAATAATATTAACTGTAGTGCCTTTTAGTCTTTTTTTATTATTCTGACTTTTTAATTTCACACAAATATTTCAGTCTCATATATATCCTATTTTAATATTAAAATAGGCTAAAAAAGTCATTTTCCGTTACTTTAAATCATGTATAAATAATCTATTAGTATTGGGAATAACTACGGTCAAATTTTCTAGACACACATGCAAATTATATCAAATACTAACATTTACTAACGGAATGAGACACCATGTTTGATATTTTGATAGGCAGAGAGAGCTGAGAGAGAGAGGTTCATTATTATTATTTTATCAAGGGGAGAGAGTTTTATACTTTAATTATTTTTGCACATAACTCATGTGATTCAATGCACACACTCTCAACAAAAAGTTGAACGTATCAAGCAGATTAACTTGATGTTCTTACCACTTTTTGTCAACAGAAAAGACAAAGTATGCAAATCCTATAATTTACTGGCCCTATTTTCCATGTGCAAATTTATTCAGTACACATAGACACACACTCAGTACGGGTATAATATTTTTTTCGCGTGGAGACAAATCAACAACTTTGTATATTTTTGTACAAAACTATTTATTTGTCATTCTATGCAAAGAAATAATATTCTAATCGTATCCATGATATGAGTGACATTTTATATGAATTTTATTCACAATTTTTCAAATACATAAGACACGTGTGACCCCAATTAACATTTTTACATATTTTGAACTATTTTGAGGTTTCTTCCCTTCCATAGGCTAAATTTATGATCAACCTGATTTTTAGGGTGGTCAAGAGCCAAGAGGTGACTTTCATCGTACATTTCCTTTTTTAGTATAAAATAATCCTTCATTCTACTTAAGCAAGCCAGTTCATTGTACAAAAAAACTTTTTTTGACAGTTAAGTTTTTCAGTGTACTCGTCTATTGTTGACTTGTCAAAAACCTAAAAATTTTTTTTGTCTATGCAGTGCTAGTCGTGATTATAAAATGTAATAGTCATTACAATACACAATACACAGCTAATTAGGGGAAAGTGTTTTTGAGTACTTTTTGTGTTTCGTACACGAGTACGAATATTTTTGCAAGTTCATCATATATTCATTTAAATTTAATTTTTAGTGTCCTTCATGTGACTCTTAAAATTGAAATTATAACCTGAAGATTTAATTCTTATCAAGTATCCACATAGAAACAGAGCGTCAAGAGTTGAGATTCACGTGGACGAGAACTATTGGGACAAAAGGCTTTCCAATTTCTGTTCTGTTCTAAAAGAGAGAGAGAGAGATGAACTTCAATTTATCATGCACAAGTGATTGACTTAAAATCTCCTCTTTAAAAAAATGAAACGTTATTATTCTTTGATTAATACGTGACTCAAAAGTATTTCACAAATCATACGAGTACACAAAAAAAAACTTTAAAATCTTGAGAGACTTGGTGCAGGTCAATTTTTGACAGGATTTGTGTGTGTGATAATATTGAATGACGGAAATGTACGTTGTGTTTTATTGATAACATCACCAAATAAATCTGAACTTGGTAATGATTACATCAAGACACTCAGTTCAAGAAACCCCGTCAAGTCAATTTGTTAAAATTGCGTAATTGGGACATGATTGTCTCACAATTTGAGAATTTTTTTTTAACTTTTGTCACTGTCATCAAATAGTTGATAGAGAGATATAATTGAGAGAAGATTCTAGATTCATCTGAAATCCTGTCTTCTTTTTTTACAACATCATCTCCAATCTCCGTCAATTATTTGAACAATTAATCAGTTTCGGCTGAACTCAAAAGTTATTTACTGTCTTTCACTGTCCTTTAGTCCTCTATCAAGATGAAGATGATACTTGAATTTTATGATGAAAAAAGTATTTAATTTTCTCAATTCTTTTTTAAAAAAATTTAAATATTTTTGAATTGTATAAGTAAAGTGCGTACATTGCAAGATCTGTACACAGAGTGCCATAAGTCCTTCTGCGCACTCAAATTAGACTGGAAATATTTTTATTTTTTTTGCTCTGGAAAGTCTAGAATGAGCTAGAACAAAAAAATGAGTTGTAAAATTTTTATGAATTAGTTTTGTCGGTATAAGACACATTGACTGAGTCACTAAATAATAATTAGTGGCCGTGTCAGACAGAGCGTGATGTTTTTGTATGACTGTCAACATGAGATATTGTCATCTTTATTTTTTTTCCATGGTCGTACATGCCTCGCTTACATGTATATAAATAATGATTTAGTCCAGGAATTTCAATCAAGTTTATGCACTCTGAGGTGACGGTGATAATCAGGTTGGAGCAGCTGCTGAGACTCGACAAAGTTTTTTTTTTTTTTTCGTACTCATTGAACTTTTTAAGCAAATTCAACTCTCCTAGTAAATATTATTATGGTCTTAATCATCATTCTAGTAGTGACCAGTGTGATATTGTGGTTGGTCAATATTGTGAGAAAACGTAGAGTTCATTTTAATTTGTTTAAAAATCGTGGGATTCCAGGACCCCCACCATCAATTATTTATGGAAATTTATTATCATTAAGATTCTCCAAAAAATCCATCATGAACTGTATAACTGACTGGGCTAAAGAGTTCGGGCCAACTTTTGGGTACTTTACGGGAACTCGTCCAACTCTTGTGATTTGTGACTTGGAGATGATTAAAGATGTTCTTATTAAAAATTCATTAGAACATTTTAGTAATCGATTGACCCCAATTGTCCGAGTCAAGCCTTTGATGGACTCTTTGGCTGGATTGAAGGGTCAGAGGTGGAAAGAAGTGAGGAATATTTTGAGTCCAACTTTCTCTGTGAGTAAAATTCGTCAAATGTCTCCATTCATGAATGACTCGATTACAACAACTAAAGAGATTTTGGGAGAGATGAAGGGAGAGGACTGTGACATTTTGTCCCTTTTTCAAGGGCTGTCCTGCCAAGTGATTAGTGAGTGTGCCCTCGCCATGTCAGTGAATAGTCAGAGGGATGAGAATGACAAATTTTTGATGGCTGTGAGAGCATTTTTAAATCATGCCATGTCCCCATTTGTCTACATTGCAATGTGCTTTCCATGGATTGCCTTGGGGGTGGAGTGGACCATCAATAAGTTTGCTATTTCAGCCAAAATGACAAATATTGTGTGTCGTAATGTACAAGAGGCCATGAATCTTCGGAGGTCAACGAGTAGTCGAGTTGTGGATGGGTGTAAAAATATTAAAAAAAATAATACAGATATTTTACAGCTCATGTTGGATACTACGGATGCTCCCCATGATGGTTCTTCTTCTTTTACTAAGGGGAAAGGTTTAATGACAGATGATGAAATTATTGCCAATTGGTATGACACACTTACTTCAAATTTAGTGACTACAATTTCATTTATAAATTTTTCATTATAAAATGAAATAATAAGAAGAGTCAAAATTTAAAAAAAAACCTTCTTACAAAACAATTTTTTCCAGTTGGGTCTTTCTCTTGGGTGGCTTTGAAACTTCTTCGTCTGCTCTCACATTCATTACTTATCTTCTTGCAAAAAATCCAACTGTACAACAAACGCTTTTTGATGAGCTTAAATCTGCTTTCACAGTATGGACACTTGCTTTTCTTGTTTAAAATTAATTAACACTAAAAACTAACTTGAGGCTTTTCTTTCTATCCACTTTTTTTCTTCTACAAACTACACAAAATAATTTGTTTTATTCTATTAGACAATAGAATTTATCATTTATAAAATATTATGTATCTTCTAATTATTATTTTTGTGTTTTTAAATAGGATGAAGAAATTCCTGACTATGATTCAGTAAATAAATTATCATATCTTGATCAAGTCATCTGTGAGTCCCTGAGACTTTATCCACCCGTCGTCACTTTTATTATTCGAGAGACAAGTAAAGAAACTCAAGTTGGCAATTTTACTGTGCCGGAAGGAACTTGTATTCATATTCCAGTTTGGAAAATTCATCATGATCCTGATTTGTGGCCAAATCCATATAAATTTGATCCTGAACGATTTAGTTCACATTTAAAAAGAACACGCCATCCCATGGCTTGGATTCCTTTTGGGGCTGGTCCTCGTAATTGTGTAAGAGTTTTTACTTGACAATTTAATTAATTATTTTTTGAGGAAAAATTACTCAAAATTTAATTTTTTTGTTAAGGTTGGAATGCGATTTGCATTACTAGAGATAAAACTAACACTGGCTCGTCTAGTCCGTTGTTTCAGGTAAAAAATTAACCTTAATAATTAAATTATTTTGGAATATCTGATAAAATTTAATTAAATTGTTTAATTATTTATACAGACTATTACCGACATCAAGTACCCCAGAAGACTTAAAATTGACAGTGCGTGAAATTTTGATGTTTTAATTGTGAAAGTAGCACTAAGGGAGGTAAACAGTAAAATTAATTATATTTATTTTCTTTGAATTAATAGGTACCCACAGTCACCATTGTACCTGAGGACGCCATTTTGTTGAAATTTGAAAGAAGATTAAAGGTTGATAGTAATGAAAATGTTGACTTGTAAAAATTAAAGAGACATATTTTTTAAAAAGAAGTTTCTAGACTACATTGTGTGTAGGTCGTTTTTGAAAAAAAATTAGTTTTACAAAAAAAAATATTGAATACTTTTGACAAGTATTCAACTTGAAAACGATGCGTATTTTACTGAGCATTAAAAAAAATTAAAATTGAGTAACAATTAAACATGATAATAAAAAAACTTTAGATCACCACACAATAAACTCTCCCCTGATGTTATTTTCCAGTGAAGTTCAAGCAGATAAACTTGTGTACAATTACAATTTAATTTTTTTTGTTGATTTATATTTATGGAAAAATAATTTATTAACTTTTAATTCTAATCAAACTAGTTTTTGTGTGTAAAATGTATTGTAGGATTACTTAATTTTATTTATTAGTATAAAAAAATAGTTCCTGTCGTCAGTCATGAACAAAGGAATTGTGGATGCTCAACCGGTGAAGCAATTACTGTACATAATTAACTTTTAGTTATATTTTTTCCAGTTTTAGTTTGAGATTATTATTATTTTTTTGTTAAAACACTTTTAACTCTTAGTTTGTACATGCTGTTATCCAAAAGAAAACTTATATGATTTGGTCTTGTGATCGTGTGTGTATGTGTTGTGTGTTGCCAAGAAATTGGTTGTGCGCTTGAAATTAAATATTTACTAATATCTTCAACTAATTTTGTATTGACTTTGTGTTTCATTTTGAAGTCTAACATCATTTTAACATGAGGAAGATTACCATCAAATCATTTACACTTTTTATCTTTTTATTACAATATTTATTTATTTGAACTATTTATTACACCATCGCATCATACAACAATTTGTAATCAAACAGATGGTAACATTTCTTTCAGAGATGAAATACTAGGAAATTTTACAGATAATGTCAATTTAATTTAGAGTAGTTTGATCTGGTCAACAACATGGTTTACATTTTAGAAATAACATTTGTTCATCCCATCCTTTGTAGCGACCGTTCCATCCCACGACGTCAGCTTTGACTTCCCTCCGAAAAACCGTTGCTAGGACAGTTTTGGCTCCAAACAAATGTACTCGAGTAGTTGCATATTGATCAGCTGGAATATCTCAAAATATTTTTCAAAAGATCTTGCTGGAAAATAAATTGACATTGTAGATCATTGTCAATTAGCTCTTGAACCAGTATAGTAGTGCAGTAATTAAAAGAGGATAGTTTTAAATTCAGTCTCTTAGAACTAATTTAATCATTTTTTTAAATAATTAGTGTCACATTGTCTATGTTTCATCACTGATGCCCGATGAAGCTAAAGATTGGGATTGTCGGCCCATCTGGGGTAATTAATAAATTCCCCAATGATAAAAATAAATACACATAAATTATTAATAATTGTTTATTTATAAAAAATTGTCAATTATTAGGCTGGAAAATCGACAGTGGCCAACTTACTTGCAAATGAAGGATTTGGTGACAATGCAAACAGCCACCTTCCCTACCGTCCAACTCATTCCATTCGAATCGTTGAGTTTGCGGTACCAAACATCGAGCTAACAAAATATAGCATGGAGGTTGATGTTCAATTATGGGAAATGGGTGGAAATCCAAGGTACACCAATAAATTTGAATGACAACAAAAAAAAACTAGCAAAAGTACTAAAATTTGATTCCTTCATTTTTTGATACTAGACTCAAACCTTTATGGACAGGAATGCAAAATAATGTGGATGGCATCATTTTAGCCTACGATGTAAACAATGAAAATCATGTGAGAGATGCAAGTGCCTTCTACATGCATTTTGTCACTCATGCCCCCACCAACGTGAGCCCAAATCAGTGTCTCATTGTAGGCAACATTTTTCGGGGTCAAAAAGAGTCGGGAGTTCAAAAAATTGTGGGGATTGGACAACGAGTTCGTCACATTGCTGTCAATATTGATGATGATGCAAGTTATCTGAGAGAAGAATTTATCAATTTTTTACGATCCCTAGCTCAAATTATTTTCGATCGGGAGAAAGCAAACATGATGGCGTAAACTAATTTTTTACTCCTTCCTTTCCTTTCCTTTTTTCACTGTGACCTGACAATTTAATTAATTTTTTTTTCATAATTTCCTATCCCATTTAAATACATGTCCATTGTCCAGTAACACGCCAAAGTCAGCGAGTCGATTTCGAGCCCAGGATTTTAAGTGTCGTACTCGTGTCAATGGAAATAGCAGGGCCTCAACCCGGCCAACCCGTCCTGTGTCCCCCGTCAATTCATTGAACACCCTCACGGAAATTGAATACTTGAACACAAGCCCAAGAAAAAGATCCGCAACTTCCTCCAGATACATTCCAGACAAACAAAATTTTAATTCAATGATTGAAAAATTTAAGCAAGACATTCAAACTGAAGAATACCACGACTAAATTAATAAAACACGGAAAAAAATAATTTAACATGATCATTCATCTTTGTTATCCTTTCTGTTTTCTCAATATTTAAAATGTACATTTTAATAATGTAATTTGACAAGGGAAGAATTTAAATAACATTAAAACTACCCATTTGAAAAATGTGACAATTCAATTTAATTTAAAACACTCAATGATTTCATTTTTTTCAAGGTTACAAGGGGCTTGATACTTAAAAATGTGTTTTTTGAGAAGACTTTTAGTGTAATTCCATGTGAACTCCATGTTCTTTATATTATTTAGTATTGGAGTAGTAAATGTCCTTGAAGGGGGGGGGGGGGAGAATGCTGTCATAAAATTTAATATGAATCATTATTCATGCAAATTCCAGGAGGACTTGTTCTTCACGATTTATTAATTCAGGGGTATCAATGGAGAAGAAAAAAGAGTAAAAAACTGGATAGCCGCCGTCAAGTTCCAGCTCACAAACTTTTATACATTACAAGTATAACATACATAGGTATACATACACAACAACATTTTTACTGTATACATATTGGTATTATATATGTGTAGTCAGGTAAATAATTTGCACTCACTTAAATTCTATATAACAATTCCCTTTTTTTTGTTCCATATTAGAGTATCTTGAAGGTAATGTAAGTGGAAGGTTTTGTGGAAATTGTCTGACCAAGACAATTATGGAATGAAATGTTCCTCTCTTATTTTATTCACAATAACGAGTCAAGAGAGAGAGAGAGAGAGAGAGAGAGAATAAAAAGAATAAATTTTTGCGACCATTTTCTTGTTAAAATAAGTAGTTGTGGGCTGTAAACTATGAAATTTATCTTCTTTTTTTCATAATGTAAATTGTTTTTTTGTTCCCACTATTTTTTCTTGTGCCATATCCACATGTCAAACGAAGAGAAAAAAAAGTAGTACAGACATTTTAATGGGATAAAGACAATCATCAGGTAAACTAGAACAACATCATAAAAATCCAAGCTGGAACATCATCAAGTTGCATGTCCTTTTAATTTCTTTGTAAAAACGAGAAGAGATTCCTTTTTTTATTTGTATACAGCGAAGATGTATAAGAAATAAATTTAAAGTTTTTCTTGCTGAATGCTGTGAGTGTAGAGATCCTCATTAACTATTAGTCTCCTCCTTGTTGAGCATGGAAACAAGTTCATGGGGATCAAGTCCAGTATTATTTTTATTGAGACTCGAGTCACTGTTCACATTTCGATGTCTCGAGTCTGAAGTACTGATGACGCCGGACAAAGGAATATCTTTTGTCTTACTACTTGATGAGGATGAGGTGGGTAAATTACCCGGGAGTTCTGCTCCCTTGGCAAGGAGTGTACGAACCTCTGTAACTGTTTTATTTTTTAATTCAATTGCATTTAACATGGTTATGGGTGCAAATGGATGATTCTCTGGGGACATTATCCAGGACTCGGGTGTTGGTAATGACCTTCCCATTATCACTTGAATTTCTCTTCGAATCACTTTACAAAAGTCGTCCAGTGGCTACCACAAGGGAATTAAATTCATTAAAAATTTAATGATTATTTTTTTTGTAGAAATTCAATAAAATTATTTTTAACGATCGTACCAAGTCATTATCATCATAACCAAATGGATTTTCAATTTCCCAACCTAATTAAAAAATTAAAAGATAATTAGTTTTCCATTAACTTTAAAAAAATAAATTCCAAATAAAAAAAATCAATACCAATTCCGAGTATGCCAAGAAGAGCAAAGGCTGATAGAGTCACCGCAGGTATAGTCCAAAAATTGAGTGGCCCCACAAGCTGAAACGGTAGTGCTAGTAAATATAACCACATACTGTGATGGAGATGAACACTATACGCCAGTGGAATTGGAGTCCTATTTTCATGTACAATACAAAATGCATATATTTACATTGTCAAAAAGATATTGCACAATTTTTTACAAAAAAAAGGAAATGCATACACCTAACAAGTAAGTCTTGTTGTAACTTACCGTAAAATTCGTTCGAATCCCGTTAGACATTCTACAAGAGATGTGAGAGCTAAAGAAAAGAGAGAGAAAAAAAACATGGGTTATTTTTTTGGTCTTACTCATTTGATGGGTAAATATTTGAACTTTATTTTGATTAAGTCTTGCATCACATAACATGGTGCATAATATTAAACACAACATGTGAGTCTATAGAGTCACCCAATTATTACTATTTGCTGAGTGAGCTTTTGTAAATTCTTTGAGTTAATATAAACAACCGGGATGGTGATGCCCTCACTCTAGTACTCTAGTACATATTTTACACAGTGTGTGTAAAATATCATGTCCCTTCCCCTAAATTCATTCCATGTTCCATGCCCCTTTTTCAAAAAAATTTCTAAAGCTAAAATTATCTTCATAATCATTCATTATGACATACCTCATATTGAAGAATGAAGATTAGACTAAAAAATGTGTGTAGACTTATCGTTAAATTAAATTTAACATTATATCTGTATTTCTGCCAAAAAAATATCCCTCACACTATAGAACAATTTAAGTAGTACAAAGTTTGTAGAGTAAAATGGAAATGGATAAACATTGTGAGGATCATGGAATTGAATTGTCTTACATTACAAAACTCTGTGGACTGGGATACTAGACACTTGAGTGAGGACTATAAAAAAGAGAGAAAAAAAGACTTAATCACAATCCTCTGTTTCCTTCATTGAATTTAAGGATCAATGTGCATTGTACTCCAATATTGCCTCTCATCCTCTATAAAAATGATCATGTTCCATTCCCCAACATGGTTTTATGCTGTATATAAAAATACCTCTTATAGCTCTATCCCTTGCCCTTGTGAAACTGGAAAGTGTACCAAAAAATAAAGTGAAAAAATCTATATTATGTAACTCCCAAAGTCCCTCACATTGCACAGGGAACGGACAGAAAAATTCTTTGAGACGGAGAGAGACGAAAAAAGTGGGGAAACGGAGCTGAAAGCTGATGGGAGTTTGATCAAGCATCTTGGGACATTTTTCTTCTTAAAGTTTGAGATCAAATTCCAAATCATGGGGCATTAAATGAACCAGCAGGCGGTGACAATCAATGTCATATTCTCTCTAGAGTTTTTTCTATTCATGCTAACCACAAAATAAATGATATTGATGCCATTTTTCTACCCCCACAAAAATAAATTCCCTACTGAATAATATTATCCTATCTATTTCTACTCTTTTATCCAACCTATTTTTTCTTCTCCTCTATTCATCCCCTTTTTTTGTAGAGACTAAGATAAATAAAAAAAAGTGGATTTTGAATTATAATCGTCTCCGTTATTTTTTTTATAAAGACTCATTACAATGACATGGATGAAAAAAAAATTAATGATGTTTTTATTTAATACACAATCCAGTCATATTACTTAATGCATCTGTTATAGACTATAGACCCTCTGGGTCATAATGAAGGGTAGATTGATATTTTAAATGGTTGAGCTTGAGCTTGAATTGTACCATGTGGAAAAATGAAAGAAGAAGAAAAAAAGGAGCTCTTGTCTGAAAGGGCGTACACTTTGTATTTTTGATACTTTGTTAAAGCTCTAGCTCTAGCTGTAGCACCTTGGAGCAGTTCATCTCAAGTCCTATCTTTAAAGTACAAGTACAAAACTGCATACACACGAGTTATTTACATGCTTGTCATTCCTTTAATTATAATATAGCCATTTTTTTGTCTACTCTTCACTCTGCACAAAATTTTGTTTGAACGTTTCTTTAAGCAAACAATCGAGATTCATGTTACCTTATTTATTATGCATGACAAACATATTTTCATCTCTCTCTCTCTCTCTCTCTCTCTTTATTTGTGAGCATATCAGTGCAAGTTCATATTATTATTTACATTGTCAGTTTTTTATTTCGTTTTAGTGGAGACTATGTCTAATATTACAAAACAATTTTACAAGACACATAGACACATATGTTACAATGGCTCAGACTTGTAAAGAATATAAAAAAATGGCATACATGTACAATGTACAAATATGTACGATAGAAAAAAGGAAGAAACTGGGCTTCTTGGAAAATTCGGAAGGACACGATGAAGAAATGACTACAAGTTTAAAATTTGAGTCCATTACAGTGCAGGTTCTATTATGAGCTACAATTAAAATTAAAATGAAAAAGAGGTGACAATCATTTTCTTTTTTTTACTCCATTATTTCCTAATTGTATATACATATATTTACACATACAGGTATAAAAAAGCTCCAAACATTATTGTGTCATTATAATTAATCTTGCACATTACTTTGAGAGTAATGGAAGGGAAAAAGTTTGTTTTACGTGTAACAGACTACAGTGAGAGAGAGAGATGAAGGCCAGAATTCACATTTATAACTTGTCAGTTTATTTTTTAACAGGGAATGGCATAATATTATTTAAAAAAATACCAACACCAAACTACAAACAATGAATGAAGAATCAAAATGATAAGGACTCAAGTTTAACTTTTTGGTTGATGAGAATTTGACAATTTTACCTCTCTAGTGAATATGAATAAAAATTCTTAGCCAAAACTTTTTAAAGAGGAGGATGAGATGAAGAAGCGTGTGAAGTGAATTAAAAAAATGTGTTGCTAAGTTATTAAAACAGAGACTCTTGTATTTTTTCATCCTTTACAAATTCCTTCATGTAATTACATTCTATTTGTATAACTATACTCTCGTCGTATGCCAATGTATGTATTTCATGGATGAGTTATTTACCACATCCTAACCCTCTACAACCATTTGGTATGACGATGACAACCACATAATAGACAAGAGACGTCAAAGTGATTGAATATTTCAATGCCTTCATGTCATGTCATGTCTCCCCCCCCCCCTCCCTCCCTCCTCTGTATGATGATGGGAGAGATGGGGAGAGACAATTATTATTGGCACGTGATTATATGAATACAAATTAATATTATATAATTTATATTTCGAAATGGATAAACTTACAATTGTTCATGATGGAGATATTTGAGGCATCACAAAGATTTCGGACTCTCACACTATTCACGTAGGATGTGAGATAATATGAAAGTTCTATTGGGATGTTTGTTGGAGTCTACAATTATTTTTTTAATACACAATTATAAATTAATCTAAATATTTAAATTAGCTCTTCTTTTTACAAATAAATATCATCAAGTTACTTACTACATAATCATGAGCTGTTAGATTGTACTGCTTTGATTTTGAGCTAATGAGAAATTAAATATATTTGGAATTAGTTTAATAATACAATTTTATTTTTGAAAAAAAAACAATGGACTCACTTTTGATTATTAGTGGGAAAAAAGATGCTGGTATTGTTACTAGCCGTCACAGAGCTATGTTTTTGTTTCCCCAAGTCAATTGATTTTCTTGACATGGATAAACTAACACTGGAGGGATCTTGATTTTCGTAAGGTTGATTTGATGATGGAGTTTGAAATTTAGGTAAATGACTCACTAAATCTTTCATATCCACTTCATCATAAGAGTATTCCTCTCTCAAATAATTTTTTGTGGCATAAGCAAATGCTGTGGGAAACACAATGTGTATGTCAATTAAAAATTTATGACAATTCTTATTTTTTAAATATTATTAAATGAATGGAAACTAACCTATTAAGAGATTGATGGCTGAAGATTTTTCAATAATATCTTGTGCACTCTCAGAACTCTCCTCAACCCCAGCCCATATACAACGAGTCAAAGTTCGAATACTTAATGTCATTTGTGACCATAGCCTTAATTGTGTGAGAAATAAATGAATTATTTGCTTGTTTTAATTTATACATTACAGAAAATTAAAAAAACAAATTAATTATTTTACTTACCGGCGTCCTTCCCAATACCGGTCATAAGCTGTATTAGTTCTGAAGACAATTAAAGTTTTCAAAAATAAAATTGGCAAAATTGCTCTTAATTTATAAATACCTACTTGCTAAAATAGTTAAAAATAATTTGTAAAAAAACCTGAAAACGAGGAGTAAGCCAGTGACAACACCGAGAACAGGGACAAGAGTCATAGGAAAATTCATTTGCATGCCATTGACATAATTATGGAGACAAACAACAATGGTTGTATATCCAATCACAAAAATAATTTGCCACCAAATCTTTAGAATCACAGTCCCTTTTAACCGGAACATGAGGGGGAGTTTGGACTCTGTTGAAGAGTTCAAATCCACTTCTGCTTGTCCTTGAGCCATTTTTTTAAAAACACAGAGTATCGACTATATATCTTTTCCCTCGTATTAAAAAAAAGTGGTTGAATTTAATTAAATCCACACACACACTCTCTCACTCACTCACGCAAGTCTAATTAACATGAGTTATGGGGGTATCTTTAGTCCTTCAACTTTAACTTGATTCATTGAATCATTTCCGTTTTTTAACACACTTTTTTTGCACAATTTATTATACTTCAATATTTTTTTTACAAAAATAAACTCAAGAATCACAAAGCTACACCAAATCTCAAGTGGGCAAAAATAATGATAATCACTTTAACACAATTTTTAGGTCTGGAGTCGGATCGCCATGAGCAAAAAAATTTGAGCAGATGGTTATGGTTATGCACAAGTGAAAAAATATATTTTGAATGTGTGCGAAAAATTCACTTTTGCTCGTCTACATTTAAAAAGTAATTTTTCTCTTGTCGGATTTACGACTTTATCTATGATGTGGGAAATAGAAAATGTCTCTCATACTCACACAAATATAAAAATTCCTCTCAACCGCCTCAGTTGGTCTTGTCTTGTTTTAAAATCTTTGTGCCTCTGATTTCCCAAAGGGGCCTTTGACTGACATGACTTTCATGACAATCCATTCGTTTTTTGGCCTGGACCATGGTAGTCGTCACCCGGAACTCTGATGACAAGATTAGACTCGATTAGAGTCTCGTTCAAAATTTTAGCAAGAGTGGCCATCGTTGCCCCAAAAAAAGAGATGAAAACAAGAAAAATCTCAAACTAAAAAAAGGAACTTTTTAGAATTATAGAAAACAATGTATGGGATAAAACACAAAAACACAAATAATTCGACGTTTTCTATTACTTTTCGAGCTCGCTGTCGTGTTTGGGAAGATTAAGGATGTTGTGAAAATATATGGGGAAATCAAAAGTTGATTTTTTTCTTTATAGAATTGAGTAAAAGTTGGTTGAGGCAGGCGCCTGAAAATCCGAAAACCACTTGTCCACGATTACACAACCACCCTCTTTTTTTGCCCTTAGTTGTTTAGCATAGTTTGGCTACAAGTGCTGGAATGAGACTAGAGAAGTTCTCTCTCACATCCTTTCCTCACAGCCACTAATGGATTTTTGCAACTTTTTCCTATCCTCAAACTCTCGTCTGTGCATGTCGATTTAAGGAGACGAAGAGGCACAGAGCAAAAAATTGGCGTTGTTCTGGCCAAGCGCTCGAAAAAATCCTTTACGACTTTGAAAAATTATTTCTCCCTTCAATTCACTTTCAATCCCCAATACAATTCAAGTGTCTATACAGATACAACAAATATTATTGCTTCTTTGTAATATTGAAATAATATTATCTTTTAAAGATCCATTTTTTTGTTGACCCCGTAGGCGTTCCAATATTATACAACCAATCTCTCTTTGATCGCACAACAAGGGCACTGTAATAATAAGCATACCAGGTGGATGTACAATGTATCTGTACATTTGTATCTGTACATGAAAAACATTGAATATTGCAGGTGGGCTTGGACTTGGGCTGACGATACGATACGACAAATCATTTCAAATCATGACATGACAAGCAATTTGCAAAACTATATTTTAACCGATGCCGACAATCAAACTACCTGTAATAATGTTCATGTAATGTTTGTGTCAAATGAAAAAGATGAATAAAAAACTTTATCCACGTGTATTTTATACTGATACTGATATTCTATAGTCTACAGATTATGTTGAAATTTTACTTTAAAAAAAACAACAACACACAAAACTTTTACAATTCAAATTCTCATTTTTTAAGGGTAAAAAAATGTTTATTTTATCTGTGCAACAAAGATTATTATTATCATTATCAAGTTCATACATTTTCCATTATAGTCCTCTTTTTTTTAAAAAAAAAGTATATTTCCTCATGCAGAAAATATTCCTAGCAAAAAAAACTAAAAAAAATTCTGTCCTTATTGAGACTAATGGGGATATGTAAAAACAATATGAAAATTAATAACCACTCAGAGACACACAAAGAGAGAGAGAGAGAGAGAGAGAGAAGTGGGGAGATAATTGTGGTGCAAATTGTTGAACAAAGAGGAGTTAAGAGAGTAATTAAAATAAAATATAAATAAATATACAAAAATGCTCCCTCAGGGATAAAAAGTCATCATAGAGGAAACTCATTGAGATAAACAAATTAATAATTATAAATGATGTCCCATTAAACTTCATATTAATATTGAAGGGGTCTCTATTCTCATGTGTCTCTCTCTCTCTACAATTGTTTTTGGACGTGACTTTCCTCCGGCAATCTTAAATATTTTTCTTCTTCTTTGATCATGTCATCTGAATTCTCACTTTTTTTGGTGACTCAAATCCTCGTCGTATTTTTTTTTTGCTCATGCCGGGTTGCATGGTTATAAAATACAAGGCTGATGTAGTGGAGTGGAGCTGAAATGTGGTCACAAAAAATTGCCATACAGTTCTGTCTCTGTCTCTAGAGGTTTCAAGTTGAGTACGACGAGAGGGTAGAAAATGAAATTGTCCGTATAATGTGTTGTGAGATGTTACAAGTGTTGTATAATAGGGATGAAGGACAGAGGAACAAGTTTTAACCAAAAAAATTGTAATAGATAATTTCATGCATTCCCAGGCTACTCATAGCAAGGTCTTCATCATGCCGATCAAGCGCATCCTTATCACATACCATTGCAATAAAATAAAGGAGCAAAAATTATACCGTCAAAATGTTCTCTTGGCGTGTTTACTCTTACGAGAGACTGGTAGACCAAGTACAACAAGAAAAGCCATCAATTTAAATGGAGAAGGTGAACCCAATGCACGTGTATGTTCATGAATTATTATTTGTCTTTGATATTTAACTAATATTTAAATAAATACAGGAGGTACAGAATACAAGTAGGCAGGTGACCAATATTGATACTGATACTCATGAATTGTTTATTTTTATAATTGTTATTTTCAATCTTTTCCATAGTTTTTACATTAAATCATTTAAACTGGCAAATAAATCATGAATTCATTTTCATCACAAATTTAGGTCCTGCAATTATTTCTTAGAAAAAATGGACTAATAAATATATAAATATAGATGTGACAATGCAAAAAAAGAGACAAATAATTTAAATCAATTCTCAAAATTTTTATTTACTCATAAAATCCCCATAAAACCTTAATGTAAGAGTTGAGTCGGCAAATGAATAAATTCTCTTCATAGTTTAAAAAAGGACAAGGAAATAATTCTATTAAAAGAAAAATTATGATAATTTTTATTATTAGAAACAAATGCACTTTTTCTTGACATAGCATTCCTCCATTAGAAATTGAAACAAGTAATGAATAATCATACATGCAAATTAAATGTGAAAAAAACTTGTGAGTTTTTCCATTTTTTTGTTGTGGTACGTGTGTAGTTTAATCTACAATCTTTAATTATTTTATTTGTTCTATTGTCTTTAAATTCAAGAGCCGCCAGTCTACTCCTTTAATTTTTTTTTGTAAATTATACAATTCCCTTTAAGTGATGACTGATCAACTGGAAAAAACTGAAGGAGTTTGCATTTGCAGACTCAATAAATAATTATTGTAATCATGACAGAGTAAGACATATAACATTTTGGAATTGAAGAGTAAAATGATTTTTTTAAAAAAAATGTAAATAGATAATAAATTCAAGGTTCTACAAGTAAAAAAATTAAATGTGGTTAAAATGATTGAAAAATGTATGTCAGGGGTCATCAGCACTGTCAAGAGTAAAGTGGATGATTATAGAAATTGTAATAAATAATTGTAATAAAAAACAAGTTTTAATACTAAAACTTAAACATGATATAATTTTATTATCTCAAACTATTTAATTTGTCTGTCTTGGTTGATTTTATCTTGGTAAGACCTCGAATATTATATAGGTACATGTAAATGAACTTGTGTGTACAGCCCAGTTTGTTTGTTGTTGTGGTTTACTTTGTTATAATACAAGAGCCACAGAGAGAGAGAGTGGAGGGGGAGTAATTTGCATGAAAATGAAGCTATTTTGAAACTTGTGTCAGATGTATAAAATGGCCAAAGAGTGGCTATAATCGAAAGGATAATTTTAAAACGTGCCTTAAATTATATAAGTAATTATATCTGTAGAGACCCTCATTTTGTACAAACTTGGAGAATACTCAAGACAATGAAGTTGATGACAAGAAACTTGTAGAGTCCATTGAGAATAGACGATGACAAGTTGAAATGGACTCTAAAATCTTGAGGCTATAGTCTCAATATGTAATTCAAGTCATTCTTCATTGGTTGTGTACTTTTCTATAAATTACTCCGTTTATTATACAGTCAAGCTGTTACCATTGTAAAATGGCACAGGGTGTGTGTGTTGTTGTTGTTCCATTTACAGATTATAATAAATTTCTCGTCTTGCTCAACTGGAAATCGATTGTCAAAGAGTCAACTTGGAAGTTGACTATAATCCTAACCTTCGGCTTGTTTTTTAATGTTCCACGAGAGTACAGTTGCAGTAGTTGACTTTCACCGAGAAATGTTTCAGCTTTTACTTTTACGAGTCCCCCAGTCCTCCTGAGGTTTGATCTATGAGTTTAGGCCAAATATTCGGTGAGGAGTGAGAGGATTCTAGTCTCTTGGATTTTGGCACGGTGGCAAGGTTCTACGTGACGTCGTCGTTGTATTTACAGATAGAATGAATTTAATCGATCCATTTGTCTTTAATTTTACTTTTCTGTAATTATTTTGAGTGGCATTTTATTCATTTATTTTTATTCTCATTTTACGTGAGGGATATTTCCATTAGGGAAATAATTTGACATTCAATCAATCAGCAAAGAAAAGTTTTTTTTCTACTAATTAAATATGGTCTCCATATTATTCTCCCTCAACTTTTACCTTTCTTTGGGCTCTCAAACTTTTATTTTACAAGGTAGAAAATGAAGAGCAAAATTTTCATGACATTTTATAAACTCACTATCTCTCTCAAACTTTTTTTTGGGGGACTATATTGATTTTTACACAAGTTGAATGTATACACACGTTGACGAAAAACTCTTATGTTTTGTTTACAAATACTCTTGTCTAACTTTTGTAAAAACGATACAATTTCTACAAAACTATTCACTTGAGCCATTAAATTTGACTCAATTTTAGATTCTCTTTCTCTCTCTCTTGGTCAAAATGATTAGCATTCCGAATTTTATATAGGATGTGGGTCACGAAATTAATTTAACTTGGGATGATCTTCCTCCTCATAAAAAACGAATGGAGATGAAAGCAATAAAAAATCCTCCTCGACTTGTTTTCATGTAACGTGGAGTGGAGTACGTAGTAGAGAATGTATTTTCTCGGTTTATAATTTTTATTATTTTCTCTTTACATCTTGAACAAAGTTTACGAGTTGAACATGAAATTGTATCATTCTAAAAGTAATTGAGATTCTGTACCTAGAGAGTGTAAGCTGGAGATAGAAAAAGAGAAATTAAATTGGTTCCAATGTCATGTACATATTTTCCCATATACAGATAGGTATGAGTATGTTAACATTTAAGTCTAACAATCCAAATAGAATTTGTGACTTGTTAAAATATTTCCATGATGGAGGGGAAGGGAGACGCTTCGTATGGAAATGTCCATGAGGGAAATGTTTTTTCTTTATAATTACTCATTGAGTAAGACTCAATGGTCTTTGGCATATCCCTCCGGAGCGAGAGGTTGAAGTTTGAAAAAAAGAGATACAATTTTGAAATGAAAGAGTTTTAAAACTCTTTTTCATGTTTTTTGACTAAATTTTGACTTGATAGCGACAGCGAGTCTATCGTTCAGGAAGGACTTCGAATAGAAGAGACGGTGTTCGTCAAATTTTTGACTGTTTTATTATTAACTGACTGAACTGGGTCAATAAGCTTGGAGTCAAA